>BSBM01000106.1:36335000-36600000 GCA_027924585.1 Larix kaempferi
ATGGTGCAAACTAGCGGTGAAAGCTGACTTGAAGCTTGAACCTTACACATAGCCAACTGCATTAAGTAACCAACCCAACTTTCAAAGATTACGTTGCTAGCCCAACAATAACGAGTAAAACTATAGCCCAATAGCAATCAAGAAAAATAAAAGCTATAACAATAAATAATTCAAAAATTAACAATCCATGCCAAAAACTTTAGAATATATGAAAAAAACAAGGAAAATAAAAAACATATTAATAGAAAGTCCAAGCTGATTGAATACAAGAGTTACCCTAGCCTTTGACAGGGACTAATAATCGTGTGAGGAATAAATTTTATAACATTATTGTATCAATTACATTTTTGTTTTGTTTTGGGAGGAATTTTGACTAAGAAAACGTGTACCCTAGCACATAAAAAGAGGATGTTCACATAAAAAGAGGATGTTCACATATATAGAGGGAATGATATGTATATTAAGCCAACAACAAATTATAATTTTGAAGGCCTATGATTCAATGTATAATGGAGACTCTATTTGAATATTTTGTAAAGGATAACGCTTTATCATTTAAAAGATTTTATTCGATTGTGGGTCAACACTAAAGCTCGTCGTCCATTCATTGAATACGTTAAGATTTTTATGTTAATATGAAGAGATTCGGTGCTAGGTCATACAAGAGGTCGCGGTTCCACGTGGATTTGTCAGCATTATCGAGACTACTAGCAATTGACTCTAATATCACAAAGACAAAAACATGGATACCACAACATTGATGGATCATGCAATAGAAAACCCAATGCAATGTGATTGTAAGAAAGAGAACACAATAGGAATAATTTTATTTATTTATTTATGTAGCAACTTCATTTGGTTCATTTCTTTCATCTGGTATATCACATTGCATAAACATATCTCTTATGATTTGTTGTAATGGTATCACCAAAGACCCATAAAAATGAATCCAATAGAAAATAGAGCATATTAATTTGTGTAAGAGGATTGTAAACCAAAATGGCTAAAGACTTTATTTGGTTGGATAATTGTTTTTGGTTAAGTTAGAATAGGAACCTTTTATTAACACAAAAACATATGATATAAAAATAACAAAAATATCGATGTAGGCATGCCCTCGAGAAACCATGTCTACCCGCAATTACTAACCAGTAATGTCTACAATGCCATAACTAAAATTTATCAGAATAAGTTTCAAATCCTACCTTGGAGAGGGAAACCAAGCCTGATTGGAGATTAACATTGTAAACAAAATCAACTAAAAAACTAACTTAAAGAGCCATGGATCCTACCCTAAGAAGGGAAACTAGGCATGTATAACAACTTTACACTATCATGATCAAAATATAAAATCAAAGGATTGTCAAACAAACAAGACTTACATCATACACCTAGGAGGTCCATCTGAAGAGATCTTGATAAAGTCATCCCATGAGCCATCTCCACCTGCATCTGCCATCTAAAATGGTGTGTTCGCTACTTCTACTGTTTCATCCAATTGCCTATGGATCCAATCGATGTCATTCTCGAGTCTGAGAATCGTCCTAAGATTCACTACCTAGAAGAAATCTTGATCCATCAAAACCCTAGACAAGTGGTTCTTTACAACTCAGTACAGACTGCAATCTCCCCTTGGATCATTGTTTTTCTCCCTCTCCTCCAAATCCAATTCTTTTATTGCTTCGATAGTCTTCTCAACATGGAATGGGATCACCGAATGAAAGGGGTGACTTCCATCGTTCTACCCAACCCCCTAGTGCCACCTACCTTCCCTCCCCCAGTGTTCTAGCTTGATGTCGTGATTCCATGTGAACAAGACACCAATCAAGCCAAAGCATACACAGGGTAAATCTCTCAAGGCCTATCAACTTGAGATGCCAAGCACAAAGTCAGCTGGTCTTCGTAACCTAGAATGAACCTTTCACACTTCTTCCACAAATGATTTCATCCATCCACATAGTTAGATTAAACCAGGGAATTTTTTAGGGGAGAAATTTTGCCAATTAGCTAATTTTTGGGCTTCTTTTCAAAAAATAAATTCGCTATTTGGTCATTTTTAGTCTCTAATATCGCCTATATTTACATAAAACATGTTTTTTTTATCATAATATTCGCCAAAATTTACAATTTTCAGTAGTAAATTGTATGTTTCATATTTAATATTCGTGCGTGTGTGTATGTGTGTGATTTATTCCAAAATAATTGCCTAGAATACTATACTTAAGTTTACTATTATAATCCTTAAAAAATACCTTGGATTAAACTCAGATTCAAACTCATTAATTTACATGGTTGTGCCAGTATGGTCATTGTTGGCATGGATGTTTTCCTTCCCAATCTTCCCCATGACCTCATCCTTCCTGTGCATGATCCCAAAGCTCTCAACTTGACGGGAATGGTTATTCCACCTTAAATTCTCGAGATCTAACAAGTGAGTATGACTCCAGCAACCCGTGTGCAACGCCAAACACACCCCAACCTTTATTATTTTGTTGATCGACACCTTCCTACAACTAACTCATCCACAAAATAGACAAATGTGTGCCTTGAAGTCCCTGTCTCATCCATACCACCTCGATAGGCGCTATAACACCTGGCTCGACTATGATTCCATTTGTCCCTCTTATGTAGTCCATTTGTGTGTGGGGAGGGTACATGCCAAGTGTATCCCACACACATCTAGGGCCATTTGGTTGGATATTATTGATAGCATATTAGGAGAATTAATTTTCTTATGTGTGATTAATCATTTATTACATAACAATGCCATTTACCCCAAAGTATGGAATATAACTTTTTCCTTTTAGAATTTAGAGTAATTGGGGAAAGCCTTGTATCGTCAAGTTTGTGATTTTGGATTCAATTGCTTCACCAAACACATGCAAATTGAATGACAATAATGAATCATCCTAATACTAAATATGGTTATGCTAATCTTATCATGATAAGAGGATGCTAGTTTTACAAAAGACAACAAAAACAAGCAAACAAAGGATTTCAACCATCCAAACCTTTTTCCAATGAAATAAATAACATGTGGAATAGATTAGAAGAGTTAAAGGTTCTTTTCAAGTTGAGAGTTGGCACGATAAGGTTGTATGATATTGTCATTGTCAAATTTAAGAGCAGTGAGGGGCGGTCGAATGATAGTAATTGTAATTGTAGTTAAGCAAGGTTTCCCCCTCTCCTCTACCATTTTTGGCATATACATCGATAAGCTAGAAATTTGTTTAGAAGAAGTAGGTTGTGTTGGCACATCCTTAGCTAGAATAGTCGTCATTCTTCTTCTTTTTGCTAATAATATTGTTCTTATGGAAATGTGTCCCTTTGATCTTGGGAAGCAAATCTCAAGGATTCCTACTCTAATATGTGTATCACTGTTAACATTGATAAAACAAAAGTTATGATGAAGGACACTTACTAATTTTGTATATGACAATAATAGCTTGGAGAAGAAAAAATTTAAGGTGCGAAATTTAGCACATGGGCTAATTTTTGATGTTTTTTCCCAAAAAGATAATCGCCATTTTCCATTTTTTTCTAATACGATTCACCCAAATTCCATAAGATTAAAATTTTTTACTCCAAAAATCGCCAAAATTGTCCAAAAACTATATAAAACCCTTAGAAATTTGAATATTTAAAAAAACATGTCGCCAAACGTTTTATAGTTGGAAATTTGATAATTAGTAAGATTCCTTAAGGTTTCTACACTTTAAGAAAATTATGGATCCTTAAAATTTCCCCTGGCTTAGAGGAAGTGTCTTCTTACAAATATCTCGGAATTGATATTCATCGCAAGCTCAAGTGGAACTATAGCATTGAGAAAATGATTAATGGAGGGTGGAAATCTTATTTTGGTCTTGAAAACAATTGTAAATCAACAAACCTTGTGATGTGGGATAATAAGAAGTTTCTATTTGAAACCCTCGTCGTTCTCGTTATCTTGTATGGTTGTGAAGTTTGGGGTTGCAGCATCTCTAGAGAATCCCGAAGAAAGATTGAACAAATGCAAAAGCATTTTATAACTTATAACATCAAAATTAAAAGCAATACACCTTATCCTATTCTCCTCATAGAAGTGGGTCTTCCCACCATCGAGAGCATAGCTATGACTAGGTACCTAATGTTCACAGGATAATAACATGGGAAACCAAAGACTCCCTAAAATTGCTTTGAAAACCATTCAAGACCACCTATGGCTCAAGAGAGGTTAGTATAAAGATGGCGTCATGGCTTGGCTAAACCATTGGGGGATTGACGAAAAAACCACTTTGCAAAATATCAATAACATTACAAATATTATTACATCTAAGTTTAAAGAGAAAATGTGGGGTGAGAAAGAATTAGAGGTTAAAAGAAAATTAAGATACTACAAGGAGGTCATTAAATCTAATCTAGAAGATCAAAAGTAGATCTCTCTATTTTAACTAGTTTGAGAAAAAAAATTTAATATAGCCAAGATAAGAACGAATTTGCGTGAGCTTCATGGTGAACAGGGCGCTGGACAATTCCTAAAACACCATGGGTGGAAAGGATTTTCCATCTCTATGAGACTTTGAGCGTTGAAGATGAAACTCATTTTCTCTTAGAGTGCCCTGCATACACCCACATTATATCGCATTTTCATAATCTTTGCTATAATACATACCTTCCTAACCTTCTAGGATGGAAAAACTATGACAACCTAGGAATGCTTCTTTTTAAGCTTTTTGAGCATATGAATAAACTTTTATAGCAAACCAAATAATTCCTTTCTTTCTTTTTAAGGTCTGATAAATCAAAACTAGTTTCCATAGACATTAACCATCACCAATATATATATAAATATATAAATAATTATAATCAATTAAACATTACATTGATATAATATGAGAATTTTTTTTAGGAAACACGTTCAACCTATTCAAATTATACATAAAGCATTCACCTTGTCGTTGATATATAGCCTAACAAATTATAAACTTATATATATAATACTTAAATAATTAATTTTTAAATTATATAATTTTATGTAAAGAATTATTTATAGCATTTTTTTTCTTCAAAATTTTGTTATAACTATGTAAAACTTATTACACTTAGTTGAAATATAAAAAGTAAACATCAGCAGGATCTCGCGGAACGGAACTTTATACAATCGAACAAAGCTTGCCAATAATTCCCATTAAAATGAAAGCAACAACAATTAAGCACACGATCAATATGATGATGAACATCATTCAAATTACAGATTCTGAAAGTGGATCGGCTTCGGACAGTGAAGCTCGTCACCACAACACTCAATGCCTTGGCACAATGTTATGGGTCCTTTGAGATTTCGCTACTTCCCGGAGGCATGTAGTTACTTTCAGGCTGTCGGGAGTCCCATAATATACCAACTAGCAAACCCTTACCAGACTCTTTTTACAGAAGCGAGTCTTCGGCTTTCTGATGCAGTGTTATACCATAGTGGGCAACCTGCAGAGCATATTTGCCTCGGCTCTCACACAACCTAATGACTGTCGAGCGGACTACTTGCTCAGACGACACCTAGACTCTTAGTTGCAGAGCGGACTACTTGCTCATGCGACTCAAACCAAATGAACCGAATGAATTACAATGAGCCCGGAGGCCTTTATTTATAGCTCTCTATCCGGTAGACCGGTTACCACTGACTTACACTAACCAGTCGAAAAGAGAGATTCCCGGGGCATAGTGGGGACCACCACTATGTTATCTCGTCCCTTGGAGGCTCGGCCATGTGGGGACCCGGTACATCTGACTCGACAGACTGACTTCAGACTGACATAAAGTTATTCTATCTAGCCGACAAACATGGGCCATTATTATTACATCACAATGAGTACAAGCATCTCGGTACAAAAGTAACCCGAGGGAATCAAAACAACTTTTGGCGAGCATGGCCGACAAAATATGTACATCAGAGGCCCACCAACGGATTCCACTAAATATGTACATCAGATTCTTCACGGACCGGCAAGCTTCATTCCCGGAAACTGTCACGGGCAATTATGGCGTATCATAACCGGAACCGCACACACATACTGTTGTGCCATCTGGACTAGGCACACCGCCGCACACACAGTCAAGACATCCTTCATCATATAAATTTTCTTCTAGCTCACGCCTAGCCAATTCTTCTTCAATGTAGTTAGGCTGAGATACAGTATACTGTCAGTATTCATTCTCAGGAAATTCTGCATTCATGTCCGGATACAGTAAGTCACCAAAACATCTTTCTACATCTGACCCTCTGAGGTACTCGTTAGGTCCGAATACAAATTCTGAAGCAAATTGTGACTCAACCCTATAATTTAACGGAAGGGTTCTTCTATGTACCCTTGTATCCAGTCTTTTTCCTTTGTCATCTCTCTTAATGAATTTCTGAGTGACATTTACACAGTAATCCAATGGAGTATACCTACCTCCATGATGTCTTAACTTAAACTTAAACCACTGATTAGCCTGATCAGCGGCTTGCATATCAGCCTCTAAATGAAGGATAAAATTAGCTTTTCTGTCTACCCATTCAACTCTAGGGCAGAACTTATCCAAAAATATCTGAGTCCAACCGGACCACTTTCTATGTTTTAAGTTGCCAGGGTCTGCACATATAATAATTGCAGTTTGTTCTCTGCAAAACTGGAGAATCAAATTATATGAAGTCCATGTTAAATCTCCTTGACCGAGATCAACATACCATATTTCTCCATCTTCTTCAACATTTTTATCAATCCACACATCCTGACATTTGGCTAATTTTTCCTGGGCCTTCTGGAGTCCTCTGAATGCTGCTTTTTCCCATCGTTCCAGGATTTTTAGTTTACATGGGCTTTCCTGGATTTCTTTTATCAGGGTGAGGCTGAGGTATTTTTCGGCATCTTGCCGATCTGCATAATCCAGCAATTGCTGGCGTTCTTCTTGGGAGATATCCTTATCCCATGGAGCTAGGAATAAGGATTCTGGGGGAGCTCGGAGAGCTTCTTCTTCTTCTTGAAATGGAGCTTTGCCTTTATAAGAGACCATCCTATCTCTCATATAACTTTCATTCTGGTTAGAACCAGATCCACCGGCTTCTGAAGAAAACATATTTAGACTGGGTAAAATCTGCACAGTCTCACGTGTCAACATATCAGCAAGACAATTTAAATATCCTGGCTTGTAAACAATATCATAATCAAAGTTACTAAGCCAAAGAAACCATTTAAGAATTCTGCTGCTATTTTCTGCCATTAAATTTTCATTTTTGAATATGCCGGGCATGATCTTTAGATCTGTTCTGATAACAAATCTAACTGGTTTCAAATACAGGATGAAGTGATTCACGGTCTTTTTGACAGCCAAAATTTCTTTATGACTGCTTGGATAATTTAATTCAGCTCCTTTGAAAGAACCAGATGCATAACCGCAAATATTGGCCTTGCCATCAATTTCTTCTAGTAGTACACCACCCCATGTTGTACTAGAAGCATCTGTTTCTATTATTAATTTACCAGTCCCTTGAGGAAGACTAAGGGCTGGCAGTTGCTTTACTTTAGCTTTAATTTGCTGCACAGCTAAAGTCATTTGGTCAGACCATGGAATGGGCTGCTTTTTAAGCCTTTGCTGCAGACAATGGATATCAGCAGCTTGTCCTTTATAAAAAGGTCTGATATAATTCAAGCAACCTAGAAATCTTTGCAGCTGGGTCTTCTCTAGAATTTTATCAGGAAAATGCTCAAAAGATTGCAGCACATGGTTTTGCAATATTACCTGACCGGCTTTAATATGTAGACCCAAAAATTCAATATCAGTTCTGCCTATCTCCATTTTACTAGCAGACATAACTAAACCATGCTTATAGACCAAGTCATAAAACTGCTGAAGATGCTTTAAATGTTCTTGCAGATTTTTAGAACAAATTAAAATATCATCAATAAAAACTGCTAACCAAGGAATATCTCTGAAAATATCTTCCATCCTTTTTTGGAATTCAGATGGAGCATTATTAATCCCGAATGGTAGCACCTTCCACTGATATTGACCATGTGGAACAACAAAAGCAGTTTTATATCTATCCTTTGCTTCAATACCAATCTAATAGAAACCAGACTTAAGATCAAATTTACTGAAGATAGTACACCCAGTGATTTTCTGCAACAAACTTGCTTTATCAGGCAAAGGATACCTGACCTTCTGGAGTACAGCATTCAACGGCTTGAAATTCACAACCAATCTTGGTTTACCTCTTTTCTGCTCGCTATGCTTATTGACAACAAAAGCTCGACAAGCCCAAGGGCTTTTTGATGGTTCAATCAATCCTTTCTTTAAGAGCTCTTGAATTTCGTTAGAGCAAAATTCTCTTTCACTGGGGCTCATCAACCTAGCAGAGGCTTTCATTGGTTTTATCTTCTGAAGAGGATCAAATGGTAAGGAAACAAAATACTTTTCTCTGGTGCAAAAAGCATTAGGACTTTCAGAGCAACAATCTTTTTTCAACCTATCAGAAATCCCATCGAGATATTTCTCACTATTGATTTGAGCAAAAGATATGCACCTTTCCATTTTAGCAAGTGAGACTTTTGACTGACTTGGGGACTGACTCTGAGACTGTTGTGGGATAGGTTTACACTGTGGTTTAAAAGTATGACTCAAAGGTAAGACCACAGACTGATTATTAACTGTACATTGGAATAAGATCTTCTGAGTATCTATAGAAAATGGACTGATAGACACTAGAAAATCTGAACCTAAAACACAATCTTCCTTTACAGCATCTAGTCTAAAAAGAGAAATAGTACTATTTACAGAAGATAAAGATATCGGAAAATCCTTTACTTTCCCAGTTAGGTAAACAGGAGTTCCTTGAATTGCAGAGCCAAATTCTTTGGCTTCTTCCCAATAGAAGTGAGGAAGAGCATTTCCTTTAGCTAAATTGAACTGACTTCCAGAATCAATCAGGCATTGGATTGGGTAGGGTTTAAATTCAGCTGGGCAGAATGTTAAGGTGATGAAAAGTTTAGGGCCTGAAACAGCTCCTAAAAGGCTTAAGCTTTGAGACTTTGGTGAGGGAGAGTGTTCAGGGTTTTTTTCAGGAGATTCTTCTTTTGGACTTTCAACTTCCTTGTGTCCACAAACCCTTTCTATTTCATTGGACAGTTCATCTTCTGATGACTGGTCTTTTTCCATCAATAGAATAGTCAATGCATTCTTTATCTCATCAGCCTCTTTGACTAATCTTCTTATTTCATCTTGTTTGCTTTTCAACTTATTTCTCAACAATTTTTCTCTATTTGCTCTGTGTGCCTGCCTGTCTACATGACCACTAGGGTATTCTTTATAAAGATCAGCAGGATTAAAAGTTAATTGTAACTTTTCCTTACCCTTTTCTTTGCCTGTAGCTTGCAGCTGAGCTTGTAAAGCTTTCTTTTCATTTCTAAGCTCAGTTCTTTCTTGATGTCTAAAAATGGGAATAGAAGATAACTGCAAATCAATAGATGCAATTCTTTTTTCAATCTATACAGGAGAGACTGTTCTAGAAAACATATACAAGTTAAAATCAAACTCAGGGAGTTCAAACTGTTCTGGTACTCCACACCCCCCTAAATGTGGTTCCGTGTCGGAATCTGTACAGGACTCGGGATCACATTTAGCAAAAGTAGGAAGATCTTCTTGAGAAGAATCAGAATCAGCATTCTCAGATTCGAAATCAGGTAAATAAATAATTTCTCCAGAGGGAGAAGGAAAATCATCAGAAACTTTATACAAATCCCACCATTGGGGATCCAACGTTGTGCAGAGAGCTGCCAACCTGGGTCGGGATTTCCTGTCTGGACACTTGGATGCCCAATGTCCTTTCTTTCCACAGATGAAACATGTATCATCAGATCCTTTCTCTTTCCTTCTTTTCACAAATCTTTTTGGAGATCGTTTGAACTTATGGTGCTTTTTAGCATATTTTGATTTGTGTTTATAAGGTTTATCATAGTGATATCTGCCTTCAGAGGTGAAAAATTTCTTTTTCTTCTTACAATGACAGCCTTCTTTTCCTAAATGTCCACGATTATGGGCTCCACAACCCCAATCGGGCATTTTTGCAACCTCTTTACAGAATGAAGCAGAAAACATTTGTTGATGACGCTTAAAATATTTATCTACCCTTTTACTCAAACAATGTTCTTGCCATGTTTCAAGGATATGATTATGTAACTGAGCAAGAGACAAAGATCTAAGGGGAATATTTTTATCTTTCAAATATTTTTCCACTGCATCTGGGACATGTCCTAGAAAACTTCTGAGGTAATGCTTAAGATAGGCTTCATTGCCTGACTTACCTGAAGAGATTAATAACTTCTGCATATAGAAGAAATATTCTTCGGTTTTACTTAGATCACAAAGCCTAGCAGACATATACAATGATGCTAAGTGATCATAATCTTCAAGTTCTTCAGGGCCATAAAATTCTCTACTTAAAGCAGAGATGATTTGCTCATCTGAATCATTAGCTCCTAACAGCTCATTTCTTGTATCTTGAGGTAACCACCTCCACCATTCATATGCCAAACCAGATAGACCAGCAACTAATTGTGCTCCTAGCATTTGTGCTGTAAGGTTGTGGTCTTGTTGCTTTTTATAAATAAGCCAATGAGTAAGCAATTGTAAGGCATTTTTTATTTCTTCCCTTGACTGACACTGAATATTCAAAACTGGTTGTTCAGGCATTTAGGAAATTAAATTATTAAGATTATTGACACCAAAACTAAGAACTTTTGGAGCTACAGAAATATCCTGAGCATCTGGCATATGGGTGTCAAAACCTTCATTATGAGGCTGAGATCCTATCCTGAGTGTATTTGAAGACTCTGCTGCCATCATATTCACATCCCCAACATACTTAGGATCTAGGACAGGCTTATAGTTTTTAAATGCATCAATCCATCCAATGATATCTTGTTTCTCTTTTTGTAAAAGTTTTTGTTTTATCTTTTTGCAAGCAGAACAATCTGCATGCTGACCTCTATGTTCAAAATCGGAAAGACCTGAAAAAGACTCATTATTTACAGACAGATTCGGTATTGGTTCTTCTGCTGACTGTTTGCTTACCTGATTTGACAGTGCTTGACATCTTGCAGCATTATAGGATGATGTTGAAGCAGATCTGATCAGAGGAGGACCAAATCTAGGGATAGGTTCAGGATGAGGAGATCGGAAAGAGGAAGAAGCTTCATCATAGACTAAAGGCTTTGGATTCATGACAGCTTTGACTCTTTCTTGCTGCCTAAGTTCTGAGTATTTTAGTTCCCAAGACTGCGGGTAACGAATTCCAGTCCAATTGAAAGTTATGGGAGTAGCATTTTTGGATTTGGCAGTAGGTGTTTCCACCACGCTGCAATCTGCAGAACTCTGTTGGATGTGAGACCTTAACTGGGGTAAAGTATCATTTCCAAATCTAACACAGACACCACCTTTTAATTGAATGATTTTAGAACCTTTCAACATATTAAACCCTTTTGGTAAAATGTATGCTTTAAGAATGTTATATATATGTGGGTCGTCAAGACTGACAGAAAAACGGGGATAGATGGTACCAAAAGCAGGACCATCGTGCAGAGGTGCAGTAAACCCCCCAATAACAGCATCAGAAAAATTATTATGACGCGTATCAACAACACAACATAAAGAAGAGACTGCTAATCTAGGACGGACTAGCGGACCGAGACCAAGTTTCACTGCTCCAAAGTGTGCATATTTAAACTTTTGTTCTCTTGCCCAATCAATCTGAGATTTATCAAGAAGAGAAATATGAATAGGTTCTTGGTCGTCCGTAAAAGAAATATCAATACTGGAAACTTTAATTTGAGTTGCTGTATGAAAATTCCACCATCTTAATTTGTAAACATCACGGGGTAAGATTTGAGGCAATTCCCAGTTGGCAGTTGGGTTCTGGTCATCTATTGTGATATAAGAAGATTCATCAGATGTAGAAGGTTGAAAAGAACTGGACCTTCTTTCTGCAAGTGAGACTTCTATGTCATTGGCTGACTGACACTCTAAGTTTGCTAGCTGAACTGTATCCATTGTGGGATCCATATTAGAATGAGGTGAGTGCTAGCTTCTACGCTGTGGGCAACTATGTAGTCTTACTCCCCTTCCCGCGGGCCTTACTGCTACTCTGACTTCCACACTACGCTTACACCCCAATGTTCCCTACAATTTCCTCAGCAGTCATTTCCACTGCCTACAAGATACAATTGTTCACAGAGTGTTTGAAAAATAAAAGCAGCCAAGTAAATACGATACTGTCACACATGCATCATATAAAGAGCAGAGTATAGATAATACCAGAAATAACTTGAGAATAACAACCTCTCTGGCTCTGATACCAAACAGCAGGATCTCGCGGAACGGAACTTTAAAAATCCAAATAAATATATTACAAACTATAATTATTTTTATACATATATTTGTGATTTTAAAAATATATTTAAATAAATAGCATAAGCAACCTACTTTTAATTTATAATTATACTATTTTTTTTTTAAATTTTATAATTATATAATTATATGTGAAATATATTTTTTAATTATTATATTGATAGGTGTTTATATGTTAGAATTTGGGGTGGATTAGTATCTATGCTTTTCTTAGATTGCACGAGGGTGAGACAAGTGTATTGTTAAAATTGATTATATGACAATTATTCCAAATTTGAAATAAAAAATTATAAAAAAAAGAATATAAAAAATAACTAGTAGCAATGCATGTATAAGGAATAGTTAATGTATAAACTAGTATAGATCCAAATCCTAGGCTCTATCAAGCACAGAGAGGAATCAAATCTTCCTCATATTTACTTTTTACTTTGTATTATTCTTTTTTGTTTATGGCCGACATAATATTTATTACTTTTTACTTTGTATTATTTTTTTTGTTTACTTTGCATTATTTTGTTACTCGACAAACATTCGACAAACACTCCACACATGTTACAAGATCTCCCTCATACTAGGCTGTAGAGCGCCTCTGGGCTCAATAATTGGTAGTCCATGCATAGATAACTAATAGCTAGTACAACACTTAACTTGTCACCTACCTATCGGTGTTCACCAACCACAAGTTAAGTGATTATGCTAGTATAATTATATATATATAATTTTATACATTATTTTTTTTTAAATTATTACTAAAATTTATTAATTTAATTTTTTAAAAATAATATTAAATAAAATAAAATAAAATAATAAAATACAATAATTTTATTAACATTTAATTAAGAAACTCAATAAAACTAAAAATTACATATGATAAAAAAATTAAAAACATTTTAAAAACTATTTAATGGGGACAATTACAAGCCAAAACATACTATGCTAAAAATAAGTTCTTATAATAACTATAACAATGTCTTATAATTATTATAATAACTATTAAGAATATGAGACTTATTAAAAATCTCACTTAATTTTCTACAACAAAATTATTATAATTCAAAATGACCAATACATAATCATAAAGTTCTTTAAAATGTTTTTCTTATCATGTAATAAAATAAAACATATATCAGGTCGGGCTATATCGCCGGGTGGCTGGGCCGGTCAACTGTGACCATCTGCACCTAGGATCGATCTCTAGACCTTTTTCCTTTGACGTCTTCACCTCAACATATATCGTCATAAATAATCTTATCCTCAACAATAAAATTTCTAGATAAAAAAAATAAAAAATTAAACGGAATAAATTAATAATAAATTTAAATAATTTTATTAATATTCAACTAATAATTAATAAAATAGTAAAATACGTGCATATAAAAAAAATCTAAAATGTTCCATGAGAGTGACTATCACTACACGCCAAAGCATACTATCCTTAAAAAAGCTTTAATAATTATTACAACTACCCAAAAAATCTAACATAACTATAAACCCATTAAAATATATGTATTATGTAAAAATATATGTATTAATCAGAATTTTAATTGTCCATAAGATCAATCCCTAAAAAAATCATAATTGCCTTTATCCATTAGAAACAACTCAACTCAACCATTATTAGAGGATTCAACATTTAAAATAATAAACTTCCACTAATAATATTTTAAATCACTATAACAATTTATTAAAATATATATATTATAAAAAAGTTATTATATATATATAATAATTTATTGAAAATATATATTATAATAATTTAATAAAAAAATCATAAAATCAAACTCTTAAAAAGTCATAATTGCCCAACCGCTATTCGTGGACTCAACATTTAGAATAATAAAGTTCCACCAATTATGTTTTCAATTAATATAATTATATATTAAAATATTTATGACTTTCAAACCTAATAATAATATACTTTTAATGGATACAAAACACTCCATATTGCCGACATTATAAAGGTCCATATTTTAATATTATCACATTAGGATTCAACAACCAAGACAAAAGACGGCATCTAAGGTCACACCATCGACATTCTAATGCTTTATATTATATTGTTACTTCCTAGATTTGCCTTTTAAAAATAATGTTTCTGACTTTACGACAACTCCCAAAAAGACGCATTTTATTACTTAAAATAAAACATATTCCCAAAAAGACGCATTTCATTACTTAAAATAAAACATATTGTACAAAGACTTCCCAAAAAGATGCATTTCATTACTTAAAATAAAACATATTGTCGAGAGACTACTAGGAGCCACATTATCCAAATAAAACATATTGTATAGAGACTATTGTCCCCTTGTCTCATATTGAGCCAAGTACATATGGTCAAAGGCCAAGATGGCCTTATGTGTTTGGTCACATACACCAAGAGCTAACATTATTTCCTTTCCAAACTTGGGAAGGTCTTGACATTGGTCATATACACCAAGGGTTAACATTATTTCCTTTCCGAGCTTGGGAGGGTCTCGATTACATTCTTTAGTTTGAGGGATTGTTTATGGTTTTTTTTGTCATTCTCTTGAATCCAAGGAAATAATATATTTTCTTTCCTTTTGTGTTAGTTAAGGTTGGGTAGGCAATGTTGCTCACCCTTTGAATTTAATGATGTCGGGTAAGTGGGGACTCTTTGCACTTCCTCTTCTCATGTTGGGACAAGTGAAAAGGTATTTTTCAATAACACTATTTGGGTTTGCTTTTAGTTTAAAGTGATGGTGTTGGGTTATCTTTATTTTTATCATTGAAAATTTTGCTTGAGCATTGCTGGAATTCTTGGAGTCACTACAAAGAAAACACCTTTTAGTAGAGGTTTTTGTGGAACCTCTGCCAAAAAAAATTCATTTATTGGTTTATAGTGGAGGTCACTAGTAGAGGCAAGTGACCGAAGGTTTTAGAAGGGGATTTTTTTTGTGTTCTTAAATTGTAACAATGCATCTGTGTGTCATTGTATAGGATGTATTGGTACATCAAAATATCACAGGCATCAAATGACAAAATGCCCCATTGTTGGAGGAACTAATATGCTTATTTTTATTTTACGAAATCACTCACCAGTGTGTCTAACTTGCCATAACACATCGGAGCATTATAGTGTAAAATGCACTAGCTCATGTCAAATACGTATTAATGAATATAGGTTTTTATATTTAAAATTTTCTAAAATTGAATGGTGCATTAAATGAATATACACACATCGGCGCATCCTCATACATGATGCACCGAATTTGACTGTCCACACATCTAGATAGTTGTGCTAGAGATGAGATAACACATGTTAGGTGCATCTAAATCCATGGAGAACTTATGCAAGATCAAATATTTAATAATATAGTGTAGGTATTTTATTTCAATAAATTATAAAACTATCTTAGGCATGTAGTGCCTTGAAACGCACTAGTGCATACGATATACGGTACACCATCAAGTCTTATTGTTGAAAATAAAATATAGTTTGTTTGCTTTTTTTTTATAAAATTCCCATGAACATCTCAGTGTTTTGCAATGCCATAACCACACCAAGGTATCTAATCAAATTGCACATCGAGCAAAGTCTTTTTAAATTCATTCTATGGTGCACTTTAGTATTAATGATGCACCGATGCGCCATACTGTTGGGCACACAAGGATAGGGTAAAATAAATAAATAAATATTGAATGGTATTTTCATTTGTGATTTGAATTTAGTGCTTGATACCACAAAAACACTAGCGCTAAAACTTATTGTATGACCGCCCCATCATCAATGTTGCTAAGTTGTTAAATTTCTCCCTCCCTTCAATTCACTAGTGTATTGGACCATTTTCATATTTTTGTTACCTCCTCAATGAGCAAGATAATGAGTCCAGTTTTTGTTACCTCCTCATTTACATTTTTAGCGGATTAAAATTTAAAAGTTACCTTTACTTTGCCATTTTTCTCAAAAACAATTTGGTGTGTGTGTAGTACATTCAAGTCGTTCTACTTGTACTAGAATGTGTGGTGCACCCTATCAATTCTTGTTTTAACAACACAATGAAAAGCGGGGATACTAAAAACCCCACATAGTTATCTAGTGCACTTTATAATATATGGAAGCACTGTTTTTTTTTTGACAAGAACGGTTAGGTTGCATTAATCTGCGTTCTGGCAAGCCAGAACCAAAAAGTTACAAATCTGAAGAAGGTTGGTGACCTCTAACAGTGCTGCCAACCTTCTTGTGAAAGTCTTGGGAGACAAATCCCATCTGTTTCTTGAGCTAATTCGAGATAATGACAAATGGAGCTTACAAGGGTAAATTCTCACAAACTGTGAGCAAAGTAGAAGACAAAAGCAAAGCATTTAGACTCAGGGGGATGAGATTTGCCCCTTAAAGTAGGGATCCAGCTTTTTCTGAGATCCAAAAGAGATGTTGGAAGCCGTCTCCTTTTCTCTACGTGCCTTGTTGGTCCTTCGCCCTCTGGTAAGGGGTGGAGACGGGACTGAATTGTCTTCAGGTTCAATAGTTCCCACAGAGCCGCTGGAGGGGACTGAAACAGCCGGACCTGCAGGGGCAGGGGGTTCAGGATCTGAAGCCCTGGCTTCCTTCACATCTACTGAGCCAGGTTCCGGAAGTCTTTCGTCTACCTGAGGGTCTTCCACTGTTGTTGCTTCAGGGTCTAGGGCTTCTTCTTCTTGCAGTGATTCAAAGCTATTTTTAATTTCAAGAGTTGCCTCCGCTGAAGGAGTGACCTTCGGAACCTGGGCTAGTGATTCCTTTCGCCTTGGCTGCCTTCGTTGGTTAGTTACTGGCTGAAAATCATCTCCTTTAGCTGGTTCTGCTACTTCTGAGGCTTTGGGGCAGCATTTTGCGAAGTGACCATAAGTATGGCACCGAAGGCACTTAAAAGGAATCTGCTCGTAGTCCAGCTCTTGGATATGGCGCCATTCCCCCAGGGAGAGATGAATGGCTTCCGGGAGTCCTTTCTCGAGGTTAACCTCAACACAAACACGAGCACAGGTAAATTGATCCCCTTTCGGCTCCACACTGTCCAGGAAACGCCCAAGCTTATTTCCAATGTCCTCCAGAGAACTTTTCCCCCATAGATGCAGGGGGAGATGAGGCAGCCTAACCCAAACAATGGCTGCAGTGATCTCAGCTCCGGGATTAAAATCAAGAGTCCAGGGGGATAAGAACAGCCCCCTTGGCCCCATGAAATAGGGACCAGATCTGAAAACTAGATCTCGATCCACTTTGCTAGAGAAGATGAAAACAAAAAAGCCCCTGCCTACTGCACATAGAGAAATGTTTCCATGTATCAGCGATTTCCAGTGTTCTTCCATCCAAGCCTCCACCGATTTGGGGCTAGGCCATAACCCCGTGAACTTTCCGATGAGGGCTTTTTCTGCTAGAAGGAGGGCAAGATTGCATGGCTCTTCTGGAGATAGCTCCAGAGAGGGGATCTCCTCCATCTTCTTAACAAACTTAGACGAGAGAGAAGGCTTGGCTTTAGGTCCTGCCGAACGGACTAATGCTGTGAAAGCTTCCAAAGAGTCTTTTTCCATCTCTGCAAACCGGTCTGGGGCCATCGTGGAAGGCGGCGACCACCAGCAATGAGGAACGCAGCAGAGCGAGCAACAAAAACGCAGGCAAACTTTGTCCTTGGCCTTGCAAGCAAAGGAGACGAGCGATAACAGACCGCGTCCCTGCAAACGTAAACCAGAGTGAGGCGGCTAGGGTTTGATCCCTAGCCGCAGAGATTCACCGGGCGTCTTCATCGCGAGCTTATGTTGTTTCCCTTTAAAAAGAGGTTTAATATATGGAAGCACTGTTAAGAGTACTTCCGAAGTATTAAAAATGCACTAGTAAATGTTCAAATATTATTTACACACACAATCGTACAGTGCGCTCAATGATAGATATGCACCACATACAGTTCATGCCATCATTATAAATGCACCATTCACAGTTTTGCATCTATGCACTTTGAGATGTACAAAGGAATCAATGACGACATGTCCATATATACAAAGCTTATTGTTAATATACAAATTTCAACAAAATTTTCAAGCTAATCCATGTGATTCGAAGTGTATGGACACTCTGTATGTTGTGTGTCTATTTATGTGAGGCACATCGGTAAGCAGGGACATTAAAAACCTCGCACATTTATCTAGTGCACTTTATAATATACATAAGCATCGTTAGCAACACTTCCTACTATAAAAAACACAACGAGAAATCATAGAACTATACCATACACACGGTTGTGTAAAGAATTCTATAATAGATATGTATTGCATGCGGTGCATATTGTCATTATAAATGCACCATTCATAGTGTTGCATGTGGATTTGGATAGATTGGTGCACTTTGAGATGTATGTGTGTGGAACCTACGACAATTAATTGATAAAATGCACTATATATTAGATCGCAAAATATTTTTATTGATCGCGAGCCAATTTGAGGGGGAAACCTCCTTTGAGCAAGCTCAATACAAATAACTTCACGGTGCCTTCATTGGACTCAACACAAACTTATATACTAAGTCTAGGCGCCAATACTATGGATCAATACCATGGAACATATAATACTACGGGATGACTTACAAAGCATATGCGTCCGATACTATGGA
Organism: Larix kaempferi; assembly: GCA_027924585.1. Classification (NCBI taxonomy): domain Eukaryota; kingdom Viridiplantae; phylum Streptophyta; class Pinopsida; order Pinales; family Pinaceae; genus Larix; species Larix kaempferi. The sequence goes on from BSBM01000106.1 coordinate 36,354,019, forward strand.
TCAATACTATGGGATAATACAAACTATGGATCAACATATAATACTACGGGACGATTTACAAAGCATATGCGTCCAACAACAATATACTAACAAAGTAAAGAGAATGGTTGACATAGGTTCCTAACATCCCCTCCCCCTTAGAAAAAGCTTTGACCTCAAAGCTTTAGATGTGGAAATTGTTGTTGAATCTGAAGGAGTGGTTCCCATGTAGCATCCTCTGGTTGCATTCTGTGCCACTGAATTAAGACCTCTATGATAGAGCGAGAGCGAAGCTGATGAGTGCGCCTATTGAGGACGGCCGCCAGATCCAAAAGGATGGATCCTTGATTATCCATTTCTGGTAAAATAGTTTGTGCTTTGATGTTGGTGCCAAGAACTTTCGTTAGACAAGAGACATGAAGTACTAGATGAATGCAAAAAGAGGAGGAAGTTCCAATTTATAAGCAACGGACCCAATATTCTGAAGAACCTTATAGGGCCCATAGAAATTTGGAGCAAGCTTATGATGCCCTTTGAGTTTCAGGGAGGATTGTTAAAGAAAAATCATATCACTTGCTTGAAAAGTGCGCACAGAACGGTGTTGATCGATTTGTTGTTGCAGTTGAATTCTTGCCATGTGAAAATTGTCCTGCAAAATGCGAAGAAACTGATCACGGTTTCCAAGAATCGAGTCAATTGCATGAACTGGTGAACTGCTGAGGGTGTAGGGAAGAAGAACCGACGGTGCTTGACCATAGATTGCTTCATATGGAGTCATTTTAGATGTAGTATTGTACCACCGGAGCCCTTCAAGGAAATCCACATAAATATTTGTCCAAATCCATGTAGGGATGGGAAAGGGTTCGAGCAATCCCGGAAGGAGTGTTGTATCACCTTTATTGACCTGGAAAGTATCACATACAACCACCATCTGTTGAATTTTCCTTTTCATTCCCTACCAAAAGAAGTTACATTTTTCCCGCTCATACGCTTTGAGGAACCCAGAGTGCCCTGCCGATGGAGAATCATGGAGTTCATAGAATACATAGCCTTGTTGAACAGATTGCAACCAAATAGGCATAGAAATAGCTGAAAGAGAAACTTGGTCATCAAATGTGCGAGAAAGAGCATCCGCCACCAGATTGTCCTTACCCTTCTTGTAAGTGATCTCATAGGAATAACCCGTGATTTTGCGAACCCATTTCAGTTGTGCCGGGGAGGAGACTCGTTGTTCTAGGAAATTTTTCAGACTCTGGTGATTAGTATTGATGCAGAAAGAATTCCCTAATAGGTATGGTTTCCACTTCTGTACTGCATGCAAAATAGCCATCATTTCCTTCTCAGATGTAGAGGAGGCTAAATTCTTATCGGAAGGGTCGCTGGAAGGCGGAAATCCCACTGGTTCAGCAAAGACACTTGCATATCTATCCAAAATGTGTTGTAGATCCAACGAAGTAGTGGAGACCGTTGATGGGTGCATCTGAATGGAATGGAGATGAACGATGACACCATGTGAATTTTTTTTAAGTATATTTTCCAAGCGATGTGAACTGATGGTGCGGAGAGAGAGACCTGGTTGTAATATTGTTAATGTGTGTTTTTTCCCATTCATTTAAAACAACATCCAAAGTTCAGCAAAATCCCATAAGATGGGGCCAAGTGTGTGTAACCATTGAGCGCCCAAAACCACATCAAATCTTCCTAAGGACAAGGAAAACATGTCAGAGCGTAGGTTATAATATTCCATAGAGATACTTACATTGTGACACTTCCCATTGCAAGGTAAGGTGCCTCCATTGGCAATCATGATTTCAAATTTGGAGCAAGGATGGACAAAACAATAAGCCTGTTTGGCAATCTGAGGGTCAATGAAGTAATGAGTGCTACCAGAATCAATGAGTATTGTAAGAGGGATTCTTGAAGTAACCCCTGACCCGCATTGTTTGTAGGGTGGTGAATCCAGCTAAAGAATGGAGAGATATCTCTGGGTGGTCGTCCGGAGATGGAGGGTCAACAAGCGGCTGTTGAATGTCAACCTGATCATATATGGTATATGGAGCTTCTTCACCAAGTTCAAAGGCAGGTGGAGAATCCACATCCAAGAGATAGAGTTGTTGCTCAACACATCTATGTCCCCGAGTGAATTTCTCATCACAATTATAACAAAGCTCTTTTTCTCTATGTGCTCGCATCTCTGCTTCAGATAAATGCTTGATAGGAGTTGGTCAAGGAGATAGCGTGATGGGAGGTCGTTGGGAAACCATATTTCTGAATGGAACAAAAGTGGATTTGGAGCGCTGTTGGGCTGTGATCTTGTCCTCCACCAACTTAGCCAACCCTAGGACTTCCATCATTGTGCTGGGACATAACATTTTAACCTCTCAGTGGTTTTCATCCTTGAGACCACTGATAAAACAAATCCTGTAGAATTCATCAGACAATCCTTCTGTGTGATTGTCCAGTTTCTCAAATTCTGTCTGACACTCTCTCACAGTGCCAATTTGACGAAGTTTAGTGAGTGCTCTTGTGAAGTCATCAAAAGCACTAGGACCAAATCGTTGCAAAAGGAGTTGGCAAAAATCTGTCCAGTTTGGCTTGTCATGAGCTTTGATGTACCAACGGTACCATTGAAGGGCTTCCTGTTCCAAATGAAAGGATGCAAGTGGAACTTTGTGGACATTAAAAGTATTATGCAAATTGAAATATTGTTCTTCCTGGTATATCCATCTAGTCGAATCAGTACCATTGAAGCGAGGAAAATCAAGCTTTAGCCCACGAAAATTGCTGGAAGAAGAGAACCTAGTGCTTGCAAAAGATTATGGTTGTCATTTATTGTTCATGGCTGAATGCTGAAGATGGAGGCTAAGAAATTTTTCATCGAGATCTTGGAGTTTGATTTTGAGGGCTAAAAGTTCTTCATCCATGATTTGTGCTTCTACGCGTGTGACAACCATAACCATGAGTTTTTTTTGTTTTTTTTTGTGAATGGGTAGAAAAACAAAAACAAAAACTTCTTTAGTAAAGGAAAATTTGGATTTGGGAAAAAATATGATGGTTAATTGGTGTTTGACTTGGTTTTGGACACTTTTTGATGGACAGGGAAGCAGAAAATGGGGATTTTAGAAGCGGGGTGAAAGAATGAGAAAATTTGTCAGAGAGGGACAAAGAAGCAGAAATAGGAAATGAACATTGTGGAAATATTTGAAGGCGATTGGGTGAAAATCAAAGAAGTTATGGCAAACCATAAAAATAGACAAATGTTAGATTTCGGGCTTCGGGAAGTGGAATTTGGGATAGGGTCCTCAGGAATGAAATATGCATAATGGTGTTTCATACGTGTCAGTGAGGTTTCAAGGGAAACTGACTTAAAACAAGGAAGATATGGCGAAAAAAACAAAATGGATCTACAACGAATTTCATAATTGATTTGAAACAACTGGATCTGAAACAACTTGGAATAGATCTAAAACGGTTGGATCTAAAACAACTTTCAGAATGGATCTGAAACGACTCAGAATGGATCTAAAAGGACGGGATCTGAAACGAGTTTCAGAATGGATTTGAAACGGCTCGGAATTGATCTACAACAGCTCTGGACAGATGTAATCTATGATTTATCAGCTGGAAATAGATATGGACCCCATGTATGTTCGGATTCCTAATGGTTCAGGGGATTCACTCGACCACCAATGTTGTCTGATGGCTTGCGTATTGGGGCAGTATCCATCACTCCACGATGCAGGTAAAACTGATAACCACTTTGCCACAAATGACAACTCTTGGTTTGCCTCATGGGTGGGAACTAGTCAATCAGGTAGGGGTCGTTTCCCTTTTCACTGGAAGGTCCTCTCAGTGGGTCAGCTACTTCGAGGTTCCTGTGGTACTCCTCACAATGAGTTTTAGGGATTATGCCCAAGTACTTCCCACAGTTAAGCAGATAGGGATTATTCCTGGATCCAAACCTGCAATTGATAGGAACAAATACATATGCGAATTTTTTTTGTGGCAGAAATTCCACCCAACGAGCCCAAGAAAGTGCTCTGATACCAAATGTGAGGAACCTGCAACAATTAATTGATAAAATGCACGATATATTAGATCACAGAATATTTTTATTGATCGTGGGCCACTTCAAGGGGGCAAACTCAATACAAATAACTTCACGGTGCCTTCATTGGCATCAACACAAACTTATATACTAAGTCTAGGCACCAATACTATGGATCAATACCATGGAACATATAATACTACGGGATGACTTACAAAGCATATGTGTCCAATACTATGGATCAATACTATGGGCTAATACAAACTATGGACCAACATATAATACTATGGGATGACTTACAAAGTATATGCGTCCAACAACAATATACTAACAAAGTAAAGAGAAGGGTTGACATGGCTTCCTAACAGTATGTCCCTAATGAAAGTTGTTTGTGAGTTAGATACAATAGTGATGACAAGCGCAACAACAATAGGTTGACCTGTACAACTTTTTATGGGAGTGGGAGACCTAAGAGAGGGAGAGGGATTTGTACCCTTGTCCTATTACAACACAAACTCATATCCTCTTAAGGAATGTTGGCCTCTTCAACTTCAATGAGGAGGTTGCATCCCTCAAGGGGAACATAATTCTCTTGAGGCAAATCATCCATCATTGGGATAATGTTAGGAAGGCATTTAGGGTCAATCTCGATCTGTGATACCAACTCATAGAGAAGGAAATATACTTCAATATTGGGTTGTCCATGCGAGGGTAGGATTTTCTCTAGTTTTCTAATCTCATGCCCAACATTGCGGGAGTAGGTCAACTTGCATATGTTCAAAGATATGTTAGTGAGGATATCACTAACCCTGTTTAGTTCTAGGTTGTTAATGGCTAGTTTGATTTACATTCATTTGGTGCAAATGAGGTTAGGTGCCTTTCACTTTTGGTCTCAATAGTGGCACACTACACAACTAATGGAAACACATTAGTTTCCCTACTATATCCGTGTCCGGATATACTCAGTGATTATTCAAGCGAATAATCCTCCAATGGAAAATAACTCCATTTGATAAAATAATAATATATAATCAATGATGGATAAATTACAAAGGATATGGTTGCCTTAAATATGGCTCGGCCATCACATATTGAAGAGACACTTCTCTTCATAAACTATATTTTAATATTATTAACTACTATTAGGAATAGTTACCTATTTATTACTTTTTATTGTTGTAGCATTGCCACTCTCTTAGAGAGGCTTTGTCCTCAAAGCCTTATAATTTTGTCGCACTGTTCTTTGCGATGTCGTGACCGCCGAAACATGTCGATATGAACTGCTAAGTGTAGAGCATAACTTCCGATATGTGGACGGATCAATCCATCCCAAATTGATTTGTTGTGGACTGATGGGATTCCCTATTGATGTGTCGTCAGGATATTTGATCACATTAGTACCATTATCTTTTGACATTTCCCACTTTTTCAAATATTGGTTTTTATGGTTGGGGTGTCGATAGGGAACTTTTGCGATATCATTTTCATTTACGAATGTTGCTTTTAGAGCATTGATCTGAGTTGGAAGTTGTATTTTCGTCTCTTGAGGATTTAATTTTTTGTTCTATATCTTTTCCAACTTGTTTTCTAACTGCCTATTATCATTTTGAAACTTCTTAATCAATTCGACTTGCGATTTTCTGTCATCTTCAGATGTCTTAAGTTGTTCCTTAAGATCTTCATTATGACTTCTGATGTAGCTATTTTCTTCCTGCTTGTCTAGAAGTTTTATTTCAATGTCTTCCATAGATTGTTCTGTCTTTCGACTATTTTTCAACTTCTTAATTTTTGTGACTAGTGTCTTGTTATGATTTCTTAATCTAAAAATTTCTTCAGCATTGTTAGATAATGCTTTATTACTCTTCGCGATCTCTGACTTATGTGTCTTTTTAGAGTCGTCATTTTGTTGTTGAAGAACTTTTATCTGTTGTCGACATTGGCTGACCTCTGATTCTTGACTTTCTAATTTATGTCGTAACTGCACTAGTTGTTCATCTTTGTCGCTAACGATTGTGTTCAAGCGTATTATTTCCGCTTTGTAATTATTTATTTCCTTCTTTATATCTTGATTTTTCAACCTCTTATTGAAATCACTTTCATCTTTTAATTCCTTGATTTGCACACATAATTTTTCTATGTGATTTTTCTGGCTGGACATTGTGTGTTCATTGAAACGTTCTTGTATCTTATGTAGTTCAATCGTTATTTCTGATTGTGTATTAATGTCTCGTAATTCTTCATTGTCTTTTTGACAGCGTTTTAACTTGGCTTCTAATTTTTCTCGCAAATCGGCTGCCATGGTTTCTGATTTCTTTGACGGTGGGATGATCTTCTTTGATTTCTTTGATGAATCTTTCTTCGATTTGTGTTAATGTCTTCTTGACGAGCCTTCTTTAGCTTGAATTTGATTTGTTTCTCATAATTGATTTTTTTTTTTTTTTTTCCTTTAATAATAATAATAATTATTAAAAGATAATAATAATATTATTATTAATATATATATATATATATATTTTTAATAATAATAATTATCAATTAATTAATAATGTTATTAATAAAGTTTTTATAAACTATATATATATATAGTTTAGTAGATAATCTTTTTCAAAAATTAAAATAATTAAACAATAATAATATTATAATGTTTAATATTTTTTTGAAAATTTGTTAGGGTTGTGAGAATGGAGGCGAGGGTGTGGGCGGAGGACTGGATGTGCGTTGGAGTTGGTGGTGGTGGTGGTGGTTGGAGGCAGTGGAGGGCGACGTGGAAGGGAGCGTGGAGTGGGGTGGAGTGCTGGAGATGCTGGGAACGGAGGTCGTGCAGGTGGACAGAGGCAGTGTGGGAGGGAGGAGAGGTGGATTTGCAGGTGTGTGGAAGGGGGCAGCGCGGGAATGTGGAGCGGATATCATGGAGCGGGGAGGGCAGCTTGGAGGAGCAGCGTTCAGGTCAACTGAAGGGAGGACGGGAGTAGCAGCAAATGGGAAGGAGGAGGGTGACAGCTGGAAGGAGGGATGGGAGGATGCGCAGGGGGTTGCGAGGATGATTGCGTAGGGCCGAGGAGAGTGCGAGCGGCAGTGTGAGGTGGAGGAGATGGTGCGAGTGGTGGCGAGGGAAAACGCGCAGGGTGAGGGCGTATGAGTGTGAGCGAGATGGGAGTCGAGGGAGGGACAATGTTACAGTGTAGGAGAGGTTGGGTGGGAGTGGTGGAGGAAGAGCCGCGTGAGGGCTTCGGAGGAGTGATTGCGAGTGTGGGAATGGTGGTTGTGCCCAAGGGCCTTTTGTTGATTAAAAATCGTGATCCAAAGAAACTCTGGTGAAGTGGCCAGTAGCCGGAATCAGGGAGGGACGAAAGGCTCTGATACCAATGCTATATCCGTGTCCGGATATACTCAGTGATTATTCAAGCGAATAATCCTCCAATGGAAAATAACTCCATTTGATAAAATAATAATATATAATCTATGATGGATAAATTACAAAGGATATGGTTGCCTTAAATATGGCTTGGCCATCACATATTGAAGAGACACTTCTCTTCATAAACTATATTTTAATATTATTAACTACTATTAGGAATAGTTACCTATTTATTACTTTTTATTGTTGTAGCATTCCCTCTATTGTGCTATGTATATTCTAGAGTGCAAAGACCTAGATATATTATATGGTCTGCCTTTTTTTTTGCACATGATCTCCAAAAGGATAGAAATAAGGTTACAAAGTCCTTTATATAGAGAAAATGTTAGCATGCACATGATCTCCAAAAGGATGGAATTAAGGTTACATAGGCCCATGTTGTTGGCTAGAAGTCACACACACACACACACACACACACACACACATATGAAAACCAACCAATTTTCAAGTCCTCCCACTATTGCAATACCTTTCTACAATTCCAAAATAGTTCAAATAGTTAAAAAAAAAACTTTTCTCCAACAAGTAGAATGCCCTAAAGAAGTAGTATATCATACATCATCAGCAGTCTCTCATACAAACATATTTTTATTGATTTCCTATTGTCAAAAGTAACAACCCCATATCGAGTTCATATGGTATTTCAATTGAACATGATTTTTATGAAGGTATATAATTCTTCTTCATGGATATATTCATTCTCTTCCATTGTTTTTACTTTTACTTTTCTTCTTCTACCAATAACTTCTCTACAACATTGCCAAGTTAACAATGTGTTTGCATGAGAGACTTTTGATTCCTTGAAAGGAAGCATGGTCCTTTCCTAAACCATTATTTGCATCCATCCTATTATCTATATTACATTGGCATGTTTCCAACTACTTTACAATCTATTATTCTATATTTTGAACATTGTTCCAATTAATTCATCAATAGATTAAGCTTTTATTTTCAGAAACCGGGATTCAAGTGTAATGGAAGGTTTATGGGAGACATTTCTTATAGATTTCGTCTTCCATGATTTTTTTCTAACCTTTAGTAGTTTTAATAAGTTGTGATTCAAATAAATTTATAATCTACAACATGCTATGGATTCCTATTTTTAGAGGATATAGAACCGTGTTTTTTGAAAGGTTTTTAGATGCTACGAATCCCTATTTTTAGTGGCTACATAACCCTATTTTCTACAAAGTTTTCACCATGATATGGATCCCTATTTTTAATGGCCTAAAAATGTTTTTTTGAAATCATATTTTTGGTAGTTAAGGATCCTGTTTTCAGTCACTACGGAACATTGTATCCATGCAAGAACAATCATTGTTATTTTCATATTAACATAAGCTTATAAATGCAAAGATTTTAGAAATTTGAACCAAAAAGAAAATTGGAAAACTTGATTAAAAAAACCATTAGGATGAGTAAACCATCATTGTATCATGATACATTCATGTTTTCCTAAATAAGTAAGATTTGTAATTTCTTGACTAGGAATTGTATAAAAGTTAGATTATGGTATTTTCTTTTAAGATTTAGAAGTAATCCCTAGTCTAAAATGTGTTTTCTTTAACACATGTACTTCAATTATTTCCTTGTTTACTTAAAATGTTATAGGTGGTTGGAATTCCCTTGATGAATGAGGTAATACATGTTAATTGTTTGTTGATTGATATTAGATAAATTTCTTTTGATTGATGAAATCATGGATTTGTTCCTTCACAGTAATTTTTTTGTCCAACAGTCCCTCCTTTCATCAAACTTGCTAGTTGTATATATTAGGGAGTGGGGGTTTTAACGAATATTAGTCTTCTTAGATTAGTACTATGAGTTTTCTAAATTTAATTTTTAAGAAAATGATATTTACAACAAGAATTCTACAAATATTTTATATTTTTCCAAGGAAAAAAGCGTAATTTAGTTATAGAGTAGCCAAATTACATTTTGCAGAAAGCTTATAATGAGCCTTTTTAAAAAAAATAATCTTTTCAACTTCAAAATATAGTATGTCCTTGCATATCGAGACATCTGAGATGCACATCAAGGTGCTGTCAAAATAATATAGAATATATGAGATCCCCTCAGGACACCCAAAAGGCATGTATCAAAATATTTTAAGAATCGGATCCGTTATTTGTCATGCCCCAAAATTTTGTATTGGGTCACAATGGCCTAAGCCCCTTGGGCATACTCATGATAGTTTGTCAAATTGATTCTAAGGGTCAAATAATTGCTAAGAATGATGTCCAAGTTAGTAATAAGGTGAAATTAGATCCAAATGGAAAAGGTGGGTCACATTAAGAGAAATTCCCAATTCAAAGTTTGTAATATACCCACCCAAATGAACTGTCATGGAGGAAAATTACTAGTTCCCTAGGTTTGGGGTGGAAGCATTAAAAGTTGGGATATGGGAGCTGCAAGACCCAAAGTGACCTTAGACTTACAAATTGACATTAAATGGGTCAAAAAAATAATAATGAAAAGAAAATAAGGTGGCACTTGGTCATGAAGACACATTGGTGGTGTGGGACCCCCAAAAAGCTAGATTCCCCATGCCACATGGCATTCCACTCTCACCCATTCGAATCCAAGGTGGAGTCCACTATACTTGGGGGAGTTGGAAGGGAATATTACTTGGCATGAATCAATGAGGTCTAAATATAGAGGAAGACTAACTCCCATGGTAGAGGAAGAGGCAATTTGGAGCTAGTGGGACACTTGGGCTAGATTCCCTAGCTCTATAACAACAATGATGAAGATGTTATGACACTTATGACACAAATCAGACCTGAATGCTGACATATGAAATATATGACATGTCATGGATAAAAACAGCCTCCAAGATGGCGCTCAAGGGAGTTAGGTAAGCGAAAAAGACACCTATTCGAATTTGGTGGAGGAGGAGGCTAGAATTGGAGGGACAAGTGGCATACATTGGAATCTCTTCCCAACTTGAGTTGGCATGAAGCTCTTGGAATGAATTCGACCCATGGAGGACCTTAGAATTTTATAAAAGACAATAACAAATAAGGATGGTATCTTTTGATCATTTTCATAATTTTCATTTGAGAGGAGAGCTAGTGGAGTGCTACTCTACTTGCCTTAGCACCAATTTCGAGGGTGAACGATTCCCATCCTAGTTGGTAATTGGAAAGGCCATTCAGAACTTTCATTTGGAACTACAATGGAGTATTTTGTTACAGGTTGAAGCTACAGGGAATATCGTGGTCACATTTCTTTCAACTTGCTTCTACAACCATTCTTCCATTTGTTGGCATATTCTTGCTCCTTGAGGAGAGGCACACTTGTTAAGGTGATGAAATATTTGGGATAACTCTTGAGGTCCAATGTATTTGTAATCTGATACATATACTCTGTATTTACTGTTCAGAATACTTTCGGGTTGAAACTCCAAGAGATTTGATGTAAAAATGCTAAACTATGAATAAATGGTGTCATTTCCTCAATACCTTGTTATTTGCACTTGAAGTGGTATAAAATTCGAATGGTTAAGTCAATATATGATATATTAATGTTGTATGGAGCACCATTAATATGATGAATAAGTTTCATATCCATTAGACAAGCATTTGGAGCAATATTCTCAAGTTTCATAACCATTTGTGAAGATTTACTATCATTTCCCCCTATGTTGAAGCTAGTATATAAACATCTGATTTATGGAATTTGCAGAAGCATTTAGGAATTGATTAATGCTGCATTTGGGTTCCCATTGAATTCATATACCTGATCCATTTCTTCGTTCTAAAATTTTGGAGGTTCATACTACATTTGGAAAGCCATTAGTGACCTCTACACTGGGGGGTTTAAACCTCAAAATTACTAGTAAATTCCTCAATCTCTCCTAGATACCTATTCGACCTTAAAACCACATATAATTATGCAAAAATAATCTCCTTAATTTCCTTTAACAGATCCAAGTCTCGGACCAATAATTTGTGAAGGTCGTACAGTGTTTGGAAGAGATTTTGTTACAAGACCTAGGGGGGGATTTCCACTTCCCAAATTGGCTAGTCTTGTCCCAAAACTTCTTCCCTTGCAAATTTAAGATCATGGATGGGTATATCAGTTTATTATATGTTTTATAGATGTGTTCATGTGTCCTATAACCCCTCATGACCTTCCTCATCAAATTCCAAAGCAATTGGAGGTGTTTGGAATTAGTTGTAAACCATATACCTAGAGTTGAAACTTGGTGAATTTGAGCAGTTTGGGAAATTTGATTAGCAGGGAAATTACATTATCTTTATAGTCGATAATAAGAATAATTCAGAAAATTCACTCATTGTTTATTTTTTACATTTCCTCAGTTAATGGTCTATGATAGTATTCATAATACACCATTTTCAGATTTAAGGATCTTCCACTGGCCAAAGGGAATGTTCAATCATTTCTTTGCTAGTTGATCTGCAATGGCATTCCTCTCCCTGTAGACATGGCGACAAGAGAAAGATTCAAATTCCCTCAGGTTTATCATAACTTCATCCAACAAGTTATTTAGCAGTAAATTGTGACATTTCTCTGTACTGTTAACCCAATTGTTCACAAGCATATAATCGCCAAAGATCTGAATGTGTGTGTAGTTATTTTCTAAAGCGAAACACAACAAGAGTTTTAATGCAAAGAGATCGGCATAATTATTTGAGCCATATCCAAGGACCATGTGAATGTGAAAGAATTGATTTTGCGTTTTGCAAAGAACGACCCTCCACCATAGAGATCATTTTGTGCCGCCCCGTTGAAGTAAGCCCAAGGTCTAAGATTATCAAAAGTATCGATAGAGACATCTCGGATTGTTGGTATGTTTTTTCCTTGAGGTAAATACGAGAGGACGTCAATACAGTGGAAGGCCACCAGTTCTAGGATAGAAGGCTTATCCTGAAACACCGCCCTATTGCGGGAAAGCCAAATTACCCAAATGACGAGGAGTGGCAATGCATGATAAATTGCGCTAGCAGGGGAGGAGAGCCACGATTTCCATGCCTCCTCAACCGACGGACCCGACCAGTCAAAAACAACATTCAAATGTGCATGGAGAAAAGACCAGGTTTGAAGGGAAAAAGGACGAGTGATGAACATATGATGTATTGGCTCTTCATTCTGTTTACGCAATGCACAACATCCGGGTCCTTCAATGTGCCATCATCTCATTCTGTCCCATAAAGGAACCTTGTTTTCCAGAGTACACCACATGAATATTTTTTCTTTTTGTGGGTATTTTGTCTTCCATAGACTTTTCCACCACCATTTTTCATCTCTTTGATGAACATCTCCAGCCAATTTTTTATATCCTAATTTTGGAGTGTATCTTCCTTGGGGCGACGAAGACCATATGAAGTCATCCTCAGAATCAGTAATCTGGACATGTGAGGATCTGAGAGAGATAAGGAAAGTGTTCTAGATGTCCCAATACGCTTCTAAAATTCCTAAAATCAATGGGCCTTTCCACCCTTGCTGCCAGATGGAAGTAGTCACCGGATCGACAATTTGATTTAGGTGATGTATTCTCTGAGTGTGAAAGATATGGATAAGTTGGGGATGGAGGATATGTCTATTTTGACATCCCAACCAAGGATCAATTCCAATACGCACCTGGGCCCCTTTCCCGATCTTCCAGGACAAATCTCCTTCAATAAGGTGAAAAGAGGACATAACAACTTCCATATGACAGAGATCCCCACTGTATTTTTAACCGGTCTCCTTACCCAGTTCACAATTGCGTCAGCGAAAAAATATTTTTGAGTAACAACCTCTATCCAAAGATTTCTAGTGGTAAGAATCCTCCAACCTGATTTCGCCGCAAGTGATTTTGCAAACAAATGAACATTTTTAATCCCTACCCACAAAGGGATTTCGATTGAGAAAGCTTTTCCCACTTAACCCAGGGGAGACTTTTTTTTTTATGATTTCCCTGACCATAGAAAACTAAAACAAATTTTGCGAGTTTTGTCCAAAATTCCCTTTGGGATCCTGGCAAGGGACATCCAGTATACAAGGATTGCTTCCAGAACAAACTTTATAAGAACCAACCTTCCCACTTTGGATAACCATCTATGGCTCCAAATATTTATCCCGTTTTCAAGTTTTGCAATTATCCAATCCCAGTCCGATTTCGTATAACAATTTGGTTTTAGCATAAATCCCAAATATTTAAGGCCATCGTCGAGTTCTTTTTATTCAAAAGGAAAGAGAGTAGTGTACCTTTTTGTTTCTCTCTCCTCCAAATTTATCAGAGTAAGAGTGGACTTATTGGCATTGATCTCCATTCCCGTAGCCTTCCCAAAAAGGTCCAGAATACTAGCCAACTTTTTAGCTTCCCTCACAGAGCCATTGCAGAAAATAAGAATATCATCCACAAATTGGAGGTGTGTAATGTTAAGTTTATTTGTGATGCCAATGATAGAGAAAGTGCTGTGCCTCCTCGCATCCATAATGGCTCTTCTTAGCCCTTCAACCACCAATAAGAATAACAAAGGAGAGAATGGACACCCCTGGCCTAGACCCCTTTCCTCCTGGAAAAAAAGGGGAATCAGACCCATTGATGAGAACTACAAAAGAGGTAGTGGTAATGTATGTTGGTTGGATTATTGTCTAATTAATTAAACAACTGATACCACCAGAACATAAATTATCAACCCGAGGAATTCTTTTATTTCAAAGCTATCGTGCAAGATCTATGCAAGCACAATTTCTACCTGACACTGTTTATCTATTGGTATGAAATCGAAACTCTTTGTAAACTAGATCACACCTTCTTGAAAATAAATCAAACCTCAAACCTATTCATAAAATCACACTGTAAATCTAACTTAAAACAAAATCAACTCTTTATGAAGCAAGATCTAATTGCATGAATCTAAAATAAGTGTTATGTTGGCCAACGATCTATCAAACGAATTAACATGAAAGCAACTATGATAAATCTAATGAATGAAAGCATACAACTATGATAAATCTAATGAATGAAAGCATGAACTAAATAATAAGAAAATCTACATAATAGAACACTACAATCAACACTACCAGCATCTGCTCAGGGAAGAGGGCCCTTCCTCCATTGAGTAGAGCTAGATCTCCACAATGAAAGTTTACAACTCCAGAATTAAGAAACTGCCAGCATGTATTATCAGAATGAAAGTATTACAACAGAGTCTGGATCAAATCCTACATCATAACATTACTTTCTCTCCTCTCTCCCCCCAATACATCAGCATGATTACATATTTATACATAAAATTCTCTCAATAGAATGAGCAACCAAATCCCCAACTTGTGATATGTTTCAACCAATTGCTAATTTGTAAAACCGACCGCAACAGTAAATCTGAGAATTACGCATTTAGAGAACCAGATTTATAGCTCAAATCGTAGCTTTGTTTGGCTATCTCCTTACATGTTAGGTAATTGAGGCCATTGCGCACAAAACCCATGTCCCAGATTTTCAAGATTCTTCTCCATATGCCCGCAAATCGCGATGCAAATCAATGTGTTGTTATCAGGCATGCATTTTTGGTTGAGGCTGTTTGATCATGAGCTGGAGGTTGCCATGTTGGACTTGGGCACGAATTGAAATCACAAATCCACATAATTAATCATAAGATGAAACCATGTTGTGAAACATCCATGTGGACGTGTGCTAGCATGCCAACTTTGGAAGCTTGAACCATGAGTGTTGCTGCTATTAATCTGACAAATCACTCCATAAACCATCATCAGTAAAATTATGCATAATAGTATTCAATCCATAAAAAATAAAGGAAAATAATCATGATTAACCACTAAAGCATCAATGAGATTAATATGGCATTTCTCGAGCAGTTACAACAAATGGATGGGAAATGGAATAATAAATGGGTGATGATAGGAAGAAGATGGATGAAATAGGTGTCGATGAATAATGAAAATAGGGACAAATCCGTGACCCAACATCTCCCCCAAACTGAACTTGTTGCATGTCCTCATGCAACCCAATACCCGTGTAGCATCCAAACTAGAAGGACTCATTTGGTTGTTGCTTTCATTTTACCATGCATAATGACCAAAACCAATATGCTTTCCCACTAATGATGCTAATGGAATATGATGCTTCTTTTCAAACAATACTTGAAACTCCTTCAAACAACGGTTGTTGCATTTCTCATCAAAGGATAATCTTTAGAAAAAAATAGCCTTCAAATGATCTCTAGCAATTCTAATGGAGTTTCAGCAATTAGCGAAAAATTTGGCGGTGTTGCAGCCATTTAGCGGAGGATTTAGCAGAAAATTTGGAGGTGTTGCAGTTGATTAGCAGAGGATTTAACGAATAATTTAGAAGTGTTGCAACCGCTTTAGCAAATAGTTTAGCAGAAAATTGGCGGAAATGGAAAATTTGGCGGAGTTGTAGCTGGTGTTTCAACGAACTTCACAAAATACAATCTGGGTTTGGTTGAAATTTTGCAAGCAAGTTACTACAAGTCCAATGCATCTCCACACCGAAAATCAGAGATACCCACATCACAGATTTCGAGAAAAATGCAAATTGGATGTAGGTGATGATGAGCATTTTTTTTCAATCCATGAAGTATTTTTTTTTTCTTTTGAAAATTGGTAAGTATCTTCCTCTTAACATAATGCTTTTGCTCCCCAAAGCTCAAATTCATCTGATGCATAGATATCGAGATATAGGAAAAATGGTTGTAGGTGATGGTGGCCATTTTCTCGAAAACTGTGCATTGGATTGGGCTGAAACTTACCAGGTTTGTTCATCTTGATATTATGCACTTCCTATCCAAAAATCATGAGAATCCAGTTCATGTTTTGTGAGATATGCTCAATTCAAATTCTGCATTAAATATGGAAAAATAATGTGCATGAGTAATATGAAGGCAAACCAACAAGCATGGTAAATCTTCTTCTCCCCCAAACTAAAATTGTTTCCATGCCCTCATGGAAAATATGAGTTTTCAACTAAGTTAAAAATAGCCATCTCCCCCAAACTCAAGACAGAGCATGTCCACATGCAATCAAAATCTTCGACCCAAGTGCTTGACCAATTCTTCATGTGGCCTCTTGTGATTTTGAAAGAAAAACACTTATTATTGTTACCAATGATCTCCAACAATTGGCACACCAACTGAATCCTCAAAATGATGAGCATGAGATGATATATGAATGTATGTAAAAGGGATGAATAGAGAAATTGAATGCAACATTAAAATGATCAAATTTCTTTTCAGAGCATGGGAGGAGCAAATCACATATCTTTGTTTCATACCCTGTTATATGGCAGCACGTGTTTGTTTCACAACAAAAATGCCCAAATCATTATGAAAACTTCCTTTAGGATTGCAAATAGAGGCAACCATATTTTATTGAACATCAATGCCATGCCAAGCGGCTATAGGACTATTTGTTGAACAAGAGGCCAAGCATTCTTTTGCACATTCCACAACAATCAAACTCATTTCAGGAATTCTGTCAACCTTGAAAAATGACCATTGATATCCATGTGCAATATGCCATTAAGTCTCATTCTCATTGCCATGGCTGTAACTATCTCAAGCTTCGCATAACATAAAAATGCTTGCACAAATAATAAATTGAACCTTGAAGTTTGCTATCCATATTATGCTGTTGAAAGAAACTTGGAACAAGAAGTTGAACTGCTGCAACTAACCCAACGTTTTTTTTAAATTATTTCCCATTGTCCTCATATCTGAGGATTTCCTTCAAAATAAATGAATCATAACTAAGTATACTCTTTTGGAGCTGATATGAATCGTAGATGACTTCATTGATGGTTACCCCACTACTGTAGACACAGTTTGCAACTTGATGATTAAATAATGAATACATATGCAACTGTGTCATAATTATTGTTGTCATCATAACATGGAAATGAGGACTGTTGTTTGATATGGATTTAGTGACAACAAAAACAGAGATCTAGCACACCCAAAATCGTGTTCCCAAGATTCTCAAATGCTGCTACAAGGTCTGAAAGGTCGATTGTGTTTTTCCATTTGTGGAAGCAAGTAACCATGATGTTTCATACAAGAGGGCCATGAAGCAAGAGGTTGGAAAGGATAATTGCAAACCATTTTTCATGAGATGAACTAATACACCATGGATATGGACCAAAAAAACCATAACTCTGACTTTCACCTTGCTGATATGACGGTGCACAACATGATCTTCTCCCCTTTTTCTGTTGGTTCTTGGGTGGCAACAACAACTCTTTTTCTCATGCTTGGATGTAGGAAAGATCTAGGGAAGGACTTGATTTGAATGTGTGTGAATTGAAACGATGAAGTGTTATAATTGAGTGGGCAAGGATGGGAATGGAAAAAAATGCTATATAGAAAATGGAAATGGATAATGCTTAATGGTTCTTCATGAAATTTTCCTAAATCTTTAATAAATAAAAAACTCATGCTATTTTACCTCAAGTTTTACCTCCGTGGAATCTTTGATTGGCATGGATAGACTGATGTCTGCTATAGAGCTGATGTAGGACAAACTGTTGCTGAGAGAGATGTATATGAGAGATGAAACTAACTGAGGTTGAATCTGATCTAAACTGTGTTGTACTGGCTGCATGTAAGACTGCTAATTGCTAGAAGAAAAGGAATTGCAAAACTACTGAAACAACTGATGCTGCAAGTCATTGTTGAAACCATTAGATCACATAATCTTCAGCTGCTACAAAACCGAGGTACAATTCTTACCATGCGAATGAATGTGTTGAAGTCGAGCATGGAAAGAAATCATTGGATTACCGACCATTGATGTATGTTGTTAACCAATGTGAATCAACCCACCTTTGATGACAGTTAGCTCTAAAGTACCTTAGCGCATCTTGACAGGTATGAATGAATGTGTTGGAGTCAAGTCACCTGCAAGATTTGTCAATCAAGAGGCATTGATGAATCCCCATGATTAACAACAAGGAAATCTGCCATTGATTCATGCAGATCCCATGGCACTATAAAAATCTAATCTCAATCCTAGATGATGTGTTGGAGTCGATGGGACAAGACCATTGGAAGGTGGACCTTAAGGAATTCCACATCATCCAATACGAGTACAAAATAAATGATTGTGAAGAATCATAGTGAAAAATAGAACCAACATGAAACTCGAAAGTGGAAAGTATATGTGAAGTCATGATGTAGTAGTGATAGCAAATAAAAAGGTCAAGGTTGACTGAATAAGCAGTGGAAAATGGGACTTCGACATGAATGGATTTTTTTTTAGAGTTTTGCAAGGAGGAGGGTGAATGAATATAGCACAATTTCCTTCTTGAGAGGTTTCTTTTGGCAACAATTGGTATGACAGGTGTGATGAACTTAATGTCGTCTCAAAATGATTCTTGGCATGTAGCAATGGGACTTGACTTCATAAACATTGGACTTGGTATGGTTTTCACATCAATCTATCCATTTTTTTTATGTGCTCAATCCATTGCAAATTGATAAAAAGTCTTCAAGAGTCACTTGTGCATGCATTGACCTTCTTTTTCCAAGGACCTGCAAAAACCTAGCACTTGCCTGCGGGAGAGCGATGGCCATCTAGACTCACCAACAATATTTCGATCATAAATTCTTCGTTCCTTGTCCGATTTGATTGATTCAAAAGCCAAATGAAAGTAGATTCATAGGTCTGCGTCCATTAGAAACAAGTTTTAAAAATTCTATGTGATGATATTCCAAATTTTCTCAGTAACAACCTGCATGACAAGGTGTTTTTCGAATTCTGGACTAGACCAACAGTCACGGTTTTAGGCATAACTTTTTCGTTTGATAATGGATTGTTTGGGTACATAGGGTACTACCAAAGGACCGAACACCAAGAGCAACCACTTCACACAAACAGATCACAGATCAACACACCGATATTTTGACGTGGTTTAAACTTTCTTGAGGGAAACACTTCACGGCCCCGACCAAATAGCTTCTACGAGACAATTTATTATGCAAAGAAAGAAAGTTACAAATGAACTTCTCATAATCGATCAACTAAACAATGACCCTCCATGCTCTTTAAATAGAGATCATGGACCAATCAGGTGTTAAGCCATGGATCAAGGTTAGGTTTGATCTAAGAGAAGTTGAGCCGTCGGATCACTCTATGTCGAGAACATATCGTGACCGTCGGATTAAGTATTTACAAATGCATACTAATGCATACTAAAGAAACACACTATCCCTAACGGATATATTACACAAGTTGATCTTAACTAACTCCTAAGTGTCTAAATATCCTAACATCCCCCCTTAAGAACAACTTGGGATAGGATTGAAGGATTTACAAAAGTGACACTATTAGGAGAAGGAAGGAGGCATTAGAGCCTATCTCCCCTTAATGACAAGTTCCTGAACTCCTAACATAGATCGAAGTTTAGAAAAATTCGCTTCTGTAAGAGACTTGGTTAAAATGTCTGCAACTTGATCATCTATAGGGAAAAAGAGAACTTCGAGAACACGATCATGAACAATATTTCTGATGAAGTGCATATGTAACTCAATGTGTTTGCTGCGTTGATGTAGAACTGGATCTTTGGCAAGCTTGATGGCACTTTGATTGTCGCACCAAAGTGGAGTAGGCTGCTGCTGCTCTAATCCAAACTCTGAAAGGATCTGTCGAAGCCATAAAGCTTCCTGATTGGCATTAACTGCTGCTCGATATTCTGCCTCTGCTGAAGAAAAAGCAAGAGCTTGTTGTTTCTTACAAGCCCAAGTAATAGGTCCAGATCCAAGACTGAAAACATAACTTGTAGTAGAATTTCAATCATCAGGATTGCCGGCCCAATATGAATCAGTGAAACCAACCAACAAAGGTTTCCCCCCTGTACTGTAATGAATTCCAAACTGAACTGTACCTCGAATATATCAAAGTATTCTTTTAGCTACTTTCCAGTGACTTTCATGAGGTGTCTGCATATAACGGGCAACACGACCAACGAAAAAGGAAAGGTCAGGACGGGAATGAGTCAAGTATAAGAGACTACCAACAAGCTGACGATACAAGGTGGCATCGATTTCAGGTGAAGTACAAGTGGCAGAAAGTTTGACTCTAGACTGGAAGGGAGAAGGGGCTGGTGTACAATCTTCCATGTGAAAGCGACGAAGAAGGTCACAATCATACTTAGATTGAGAAAGAAATATTCCTTCTTTGGTTTGCAGGACTTGGAGACCAAGAAAATAATGCAAATGTCCTAAGTCTGACATTTCAAAATTTTGTTTAAGACTGGATTTCACATGGGTAATAAGCTTAGGGTCACTACTAGTAAGAATAAGGTCATCAACATATAGAACAAGTATGATGAGATGGTTTTCTACTTTCTTGGTATAGACATTGGGGTCAGAATGGCATCTAGAAAAACCAGTGTCAAGGAGAAAATTATCCATTTTGGCATACCAAGCTCTAGGAGCTTGCTTAAGGCCATATAAGGATTTCTTAAGGCGACACACAAGGATAGAGTTATTCTGAACATATCCAGGAGGTTGTTCCATGTAAATTTTCTCCTGTAAATCACCATGTAAGAAGGCAGACTTGACATCCATTTGATGGACTTCCTAGTTATGTAAGGCTGCAAGGGAAAGAACAAGGCGGATGGAGTTCATTTTTGCAACGGGAGCAAAGGTTTCATTGTAGTCAATCCCTTCAACTTGGGAAAAACCTTTGGAAACTAACCTTGCCTTAAGTCTTTCAACACTTCCATCTGATGCATACTTAGTTCTGTAGACCCATTTACATCTGACAAGTTTTCTTCCTTTTGGAAAAGGTACAAGATCCCAAGTATCGTTCACCATTAAGGAACGATATTCTTCATCCATGGCTGCATCCCAATCTGGATTCCCTGAAGCTTCTGCAAAAGTTTCTGGATCATGATTCTCGGAAACTTGAGCCAAAAGAGAAGACGCTCGCTGAAACTGAGAACGTGTACGACGTTGATCTCCAGGATCACCGGCAAGATCACTAGCTGCTTCACATGTTGAACGAACCCATCGAGGAAGCACTTGTGCTGGTGCAACTAGAAGAACATGAGCAGGCGGAGGTGGATTTTCATCCTCACTGTCATTATCAGAAACTAGAGTTGGAAACCTGTCAAGGAAGTTGGAAGAAGAAGAAGAAGGCATAAACACTGAATCAGGATTGCAGGCCAAAGATGGCATAATCGCCGAGTTAGGCTTGTAGTTCAAGAGATTTTCATCAAATTTAACATTTCTTCTAATGATTATATCATGAGAATGTGGTTGAAGAAGTCTATAACCTTTTACATCTTCAAAATATCCAACAAACATGCACTTTTCACTTTTAGGCTGCAATGCTTTCCGTTTTTCAGCCGGAATGTGAGCCCATGCTTCACTACCAAACACACGGAAGTGACTTACATCAGGTTTAGTTTTACTCCATGCTTCTTCCGGTGTTATACCTTGTAATGCTTTAGTGGGGGTGCGATTAACTATGTAATTTGCACAATTAATGGCTTTAGCCCAAAATTGAAGACTTAGTCCCTTAGATTGGATCATACAATTAACTATTTCTTTTAAAGTGCGGTTCTTCCGCTCAGCTACACCATTTTGCTGTGGTGTATATGGAACAGTGTGCTGTTGTTGGATGCCTTGTTCAGTGCAGAAAGTAGTGAACTTTTTGTTAACATATTCTCCTCCATTGTTAGATCTTAACTTAATAATTTGATGACCAGATTGTTTTTCAACAAGGGCCTTGTAGGCCAAGAACATGTTAAATACTTCGCTCTTAAGTTTTAGTAAATAAACCCAAGTGCGTCTGGTGTAATCATCAATGAAAGTTAAGAAATATTTGAAACCAGAAAAGGAAGCAGTTGGAAGAGGACCACACAAGTCACTATGCACAAGCTCCAAGGGAACCGAGGCGTGCCAAGAGGCACATTTGTCAAAACTGTCCCGATGATGTTTTTCGAGTACACAACCGGAACAAACACCATCCCTGCAAGATACCATCGGAAGACTTGTCACCATATTATCTTTACATAGTTGTTGCAATGAGCGATAATTTAAGTGACCAAATCGCTCATGCCAAAGTTTGCTCAAGTTATCACTATGAGCAACAAAAACTGAAGGGAAAGGTGATGACCCAAAGTTGTTAAACTTGTACAACCTGGTAATATCATCAACAATTCTGGTAGATAGGACTTGTTGAGGATCTTGAAAATCCTTGATTACAACTTGGAGAGGTGTAAAGGTCACAATTTTACCTTCACCAGAATGAGTGATCTGATAGACTGATAACAAATTGCAGGAAATTCTTGGAACACATAGTACATCACTAAAATGACCATTATCTACTGGAACTGTTCCAGCTCCTACAACACTTAGAGATCTATCATCACCAACAAATATTTGTTTGGTGTTACATTCATGCATAGTAGAAAAGATGGCTTGATCCTTAGCCATATGATAAGATGCTCCAGAATCAATGAGCCATTCATTTGAAGTAGAAGAAGAAGATGCATTATAAGAATAACCAGAAGCACAAAGTGCATGTCCATGAGAGACAGATTTTGAAGGCGAATCTAGGCTGATGTGGTGCTTCTTCATTGCTGCTTCCAAGGCTGCCATCTTCTTGAAACACTTAGATTCATCATGATTATCTTTCCCGCAATAGTTGCAATGACGCTCAGTCTTCTTTCCTTTTGGCTTGGATGCTTTGTCATTTTTTAAAGAAGGAGCTGACTGAGTGGGTTTGGGACCCTTGTTTGACTTATTATTGCGAAAATTTTGTTTCTTGGGAGGCTTGGACTTTTCTTTCTGTTGGGACAATAAGGCTTTCCTAGATGTATCTGCATTGTTGATTATTCCAAGATGAATGAGTTTATCTTGTTCTCTAATCAAGGAATCACAAAAGGATTCAAAACTAGGCTCTTGATAGTTAGCTGCATTCAAGGATTCTTTCATGGAGTAAAATGTAGATACAAAAATAGAATATGCAGGTCCAAGTTTGGAAAGAATATGATAAATGCATTGTTTGTCTTCCCTCTTAATCTTACATTCTGCACATAAGAGTTTAAGAGTTTTGTACTTAGATAAATAATCTTGAATGCATGAAAAGTCACTTGGATTTAAAGAAATCAACTCATTTTCGAGTTGGTGACCTCGAATTTCATTGTGTTTACCAAACATAGATTCCAACTTGTCCCAAACAACATCAGGTTCATTAATTCCAAATATGTGGAATCGCAAATCAGTAGAGATTGACATCCCAATCAATCCACAAGCTTCATCACATCTATTTGCCCATTTTATTTTCTTATCATCATCAGTGGGTTCTGTTTCTTTCCTTGAGGTAATTATGAAAAGTCCCCTACTTCGTAGAACATCCTCCATACGAGATTTCCATGAGAAATAGTTGAAACGATTAAGTAGAATATCACAAGGGGTGGCCATATTTGTAAATTAATGGCTGTAAAAGTAGAAACCAATAGTCTGGATGTGAACAGCTCGAAAAAATAGGTGGTTTAAAAAAAAACAGCACTAAAAACTGACTCTGTATGATGAAGTTATGCTTGAACAAAGAAACTGTTGAAGATGTCCCCAATAGTGACGTGGCAGCCAGAGAATGTCCAACAAAAAAAGAACCCCCCTCTTCCCAAGATGAACCTTTTGACAATCACTTTACAAGAAAGTTGCTTTAAGTGAACCACTTTTGTAAAATAAGTGATTTCACTTTTACAATGATATTACTTTTAAATAGTGCAACAATAAAAAAACTTAAGTGACTCACTTGTATTTTTATTTTTTATTATTTAAGTGAAATGCACTTTTACAATAAAATAACTTGAAAATAGAAATTGCATGCACTTTTTCTTTTAAAAGTAACTTCCTAAGACTTGAACTCAAGACCTATTAAGGAATAAAGCAACTTTGAACCAAGTGAGCTAGATTAAAATGTATGTAAAATATGGGAATGAGGAAGTTTTTTTTTTTTTACTCTTCTTGCTCGGTTTGCGTGCTTGCCCTTTTTCCTGCAAAACACACCACAAATCGAAACAAAAAAAAACTTTTCCACACTTGTGGAGTTAGATTTCGTTAGCTTGCCTAGAAAGTCTACGTTTTCTCTCTGTTTCTGATTTGCCGAGATCACGCAAGGTGCACGGCAAAGAGCATACGCACCCGAGAAAAACCCTTTCCCTTTCTATTTCTGATTTGCCGAGATCGCTCAAGGTGCACGACAAAGAGCATACGTAGACGGGAAAGCAACAATCCGAACCCAAAAAAATCTAACAGTAAAAAATGATAAAATATGAGATTTTTTCCTTTTAAAAACAGAAAATAAAAAAATGCGTCACTGTAACATTATACCTTCAGATCTGATGAAATACGCGTTTCTGGAGCAACCAGGAACCATTTTCGATCAAACGAAAACTATTTGCCAATGGAAATGACGCTCTGGATGCAATGGAACACCTCCCATAGCCCAGAAATGCACAGAAATACTAGAACTAAAAACCCTTTCGAGTTTCGGCAACAACAGTTCAAGATCTAGATCACAACCGGAAGCGACACTTCATAAAAGCACTGATACCATGTTCGGGTACACAAGGTACTACCAAAGGACTGAAAACCAAGAGAAACCACTTCACACAAATAGATCATAGATCAACACACCTATGTTTTGACGTGGTTTAAACCCTCTTGAGGGAAACACTCCACGGCCCCGGTCAAATAGCTTTTACAGGACAATTTATTATGCAAAGAAAGAAAGTGACAAATGAGCTTCTCATAATCGATCAACTAAACAATGACCTTCCATGCTCTTTAAATAGAGATCATGGACCAATTGGGTATTAAGCCACGGAT
Organism: Larix kaempferi; assembly: GCA_027924585.1. NCBI lineage: Eukaryota > Viridiplantae > Streptophyta > Pinopsida > Pinales > Pinaceae > Larix > Larix kaempferi. The sequence continues at coordinate 36,379,301 of BSBM01000106.1, forward strand.
CAAGGTTAGGTTTGATCTAAGAGAAGTTGAGCCGTCGGATCACTCTATGTCGTGAACATATCGTGACTATCGGATTAAGTATTTACAAATGCATACTAAAGAAACACACTATCCCTAACGGATATATTACACAAGTTGATCTTTACTAACTCCTAAGTGTCTAAATATCCTAACACGGATTGATGTGATTCCAATTGGAGATGAAAGTATATTCACATAGGCGTCTCCATTTGAAATAGGTTTTGAATCCAAAAAGAATTGATGGGTCAACTATGCCAATGAACAGTCTAGGAAACCAAGTTTTAAAAATGCAGATTTGTGATAGGCAGTCGGTATTTTGGTCATAAACTTTTCATACGATATCAGAATTGAGTGATTCAAATTGAATTATAAACTAGATTCATAGGGGAATATACCAATGAAACGGGTTTTCAATATATATCCAATAAGGCATCCAAAAAGTGACTGTCCCAACTCTGTTCCTAAGTTGCTTGCTTGACACCCTGTTAGTATTTTGACCATAATTTTTTTGTTTGATGCCCAATCTCAAAAATTCAAATTGTTTTGGAAACTAGATTCAAATGGATACTTATAAATGAAACAGGTTTTAAAAATACTTCCATTTGGCCTCCCAAAAATGGACTGTCTCGACTGTGTTTCAGTAAAAATTTCAAGCCAAAATGCCCCAAAAATCCAATAAATGAAATTTGGCTCCCAAAAGTGACCGGAATAGGTGTGAATATTTTTAATGATATAAATTTAAATAGAACACACACCCATATTAAAAAAATATTAAGCATTGAGTACCTAGATTGACTTACACAGTGTGTTGCAACAACAGCTGCAATTCTTAAAAAATGATATAATGTTGAAATAAAGCCTGTGTATTTTTATGGATGTGTTATATATAAATGAAAACTAAATACATACCATGATGATCGCTCAAGTTTCAATATTGAATGTTTCCATAATTGTTTGGCTCATTTTTCCGTGGAGTTTTCATTTACCAATGCTTCCTTCCTCTTACGACCTTCCCAAATTATTATAATTTTGTTTTCACGAAGGATCTTTGTAACAGATAGAGACAAATTAAATTTTGAAAATTGAAGACGAAATGATTTAAGCATTTTTTTTGAAATAGTCAACAATTCCAAAGCATTCCTGAAAACATCTCATAGCCATTCCGTATCTTTCTACTTTCTGATCTTCCAGATCGCAACAAGGCACAGGAAGAGAGCATACTTATTGAAAAAAACTAAAAAAAAACAAAATTCTATCCTACCCTATTCTACTTGGAAATATAAAAATTGTTCAAGTGTATGCATATTTGCAATGTAACCACATGTGTAACAGGATTATAAACATACTCACACTCAAGTTTGAAAAATGTAATTTAAAGCATATGAGAGTGTGAGAGACCAGCTGCGGAAAATAATATGATACAAATAAGGAAAGAAGAATGAAATAATGATGTGACTTGGTAGCTACTTCGAACCACCTTTCAATATAACTATGATATTGTCGATTCTCTTCTTGGTTTAGATCACACTGCATCTCTTCTTTGGCCTCCTCAATCTCAGGTTCGAATTATTGCTCCCCATTAGATATATGTGACTCATGGAATGTTGGCTCTTCTTCCACTTCTGGAGAGGTGGATAAGTTTTTGACTATTGTCAAGATGTGCTCTTCCTGAGAAGAAGAGATCCCAACTGCTGCTAGGATTTGAGAGAGTCCTTCGAAACTTATGTTCATCCTTAAATCCATATTGTTGGTAATCCTGTCTTCATAATTGGATTAGTATAAGGGGAGGTTCTTACAACACGCAAAATTTAACTACAATCTGAAAAATGAATTAAACTAGTTGCATAAATAAAATCACTCTTGCAGAAAAGAAATAACACACACTTGCAAAAATGGAAATCACACCACCCTTAAAAGCAAATTCAATAAACTGAAAGGTAATCATGCAACCTACATGCTCTACTTTAACAATGCATCTACAAAACAATGTCAGATGTACTTTTGCACCATTGATAACTTCCCCGGCAACGGTGCCAAAATGTTGGTTGGATTATTGTCTAATTAATTAAACAACTGATACCACCAGAACATAAATTATCAACCCGAGGAAGTATTTTATTTCAAAGCTATCGTGCAAGATCTATGCAAGCACAATTTCTACTTGACACTGTTTATCTATTGGTATGAAATAAAAAATCTTTGTAAACTAGATCACACCTTCTTGAAAATAAATCAAACCTCAAACCTATTCATAAAATCACGCTGTAAATCTAACTTAAAACAAAATCAACTCTTTATGAAGAAAGATCTAACTGCATGAATCTAAAATAAGTGCTATGTTGGCCAACGATCTATCAAACGAATTAACATGAAAGCAACTATGATAAATCTAATGAATGAAAGCATACAACTATGATAAATCTAATGAATGAAAGCATGAACTAAATAATAAGAAAATCTACATAATAACACACTACAATGAACACTACCAGCATCTGCTTAGGAAAGAGGGCCCTTCTTCCACTGAGCAGAGCTAGATCTCCACAATGAAAGTTTACAACTCCAGAATTAAGAAACTGCCAGCATGTATTATCAGAATGAAAGTATTACAACAGAGTCTGGATCAAATACTACAGCATAACATTACTTTCTCTCCTCTCTCCCCCCAATACATCAGAATGATTACATATTTATACATAAAATCCTCTCAGGAGAATGAGAAACCGAATCCCCAACTTGTGATATGTTTCAACCAATTGCTAATTTGTAAAACCGACCGCAACAATAAATTTGAGAATTACGCGTTTAGAGAACCATATTTATAGCTCAAATCGTAGCTTTGTTTGGCAATTTCCCAAGAAGTTAGGTAATTGAGTCCGTTGCGCACAAAACCCATGTCCCAGATTTTCAAGATTCTTCTCCATATGCCCGCAAATCGCGATGCAAATCAATGTGTTGTTATATGACATGCATTTTTGGTTGAGGCCATTTGATCATGAGCTGGAGGTTGCCATGTTGGACTTGGGCACGAATTGAAATCACAAATCCACATAATTAATCATAAGATGAAACCATGTTGTGAAATATCCATGTGGACGTGTGCTAGCATGCCAACTTTGGAAGCTTGAACCATGAGTGTTGCTACTGTTAATTTGACAAATCACTCAATAAACCATCATTAATAAAATTATGCATAATAGTATTCAATTCATCAAAAATAAAGGAAAATAATCATAATTAACCACTAAAGCATCAATGAGATTAATATGGCATTTCTCGAGCAGTTATAGCAAATGGATGAAAAATGGAATGATAAATGGGTGATAAACAAGGATAATTTTAGGGGCGAAATTTAGCCCATGGGCTATTTTTCCATTTTTTTTTCCAAAAAAAGATTCGCCAATTTGCATTTTTTGAAGCCCCATTTCGCCCAATTTTGATGGGGTAAACTTTTTTCATTCTAAAAATCGCCAAATTATTATATAAACTATATAAAATCCTTAGAAATTGAAATAATTTTAGAAAAATATCGCCAAATATTTTATTGTTTAAATTTCAAGAATGGTAAGATTCGCCGAGGTTTATACACTTTTAAATAAGTATGGGTCCTTAAAATTATACATGGTGATAATAAGAAGAAGATGGATGGAATAGGTGCCAATGAGTAATGAAAATATGGACAAATCTGTGACCCAACAATGTAGCTCATCACCTATTTGATAAAAGGATAGTCAAATCCCAAATGGGTCATCAACATTCTTAAGTATAGCCAACTGACTTTGTCAAATTCCTTTGAGAGATCGATTTTGATAACATCCCCTTTTATTCTTTTTAATTTTAGCGAGTGAAGGCTCTCCTGAGAGACCCCAATTTCCTCGTGAATCTATCTTCCTTCCAGAAAACCAAACTATTCCTGTGAAATGACTTTTGACAAGACCTTTTTTAGCCTTCTTGCTATAATTTTTGCCACCACTTTGTATGTGATATTGCATAAGGGGATTGTTCTGAAGTCATTCAATGAACTGGAATTATCCGATTTTGGAATTAAAGCAATACAATTAGAGTTTAAAGGTAGATAGATGTATCCCCTGACCCTATATTTCTCTACCAAGTGTAGCAGATCAATTCCAATTACCTCATGATGAGCCAAAACAAATTCAATCGTCCATCCATCAGGTCCTCGACTCTTGTATTTCTGGAAAATGTGAAGTGTTTCTTTGAGCTCTTCTTCTGATATTTCCTCCATAAGGTCCTGGTTGTCTTCCTGTGATATGAACCACGGAAAAAATTGAGAGAGACGAATAACCTCAACAATAGTGGCCCTATTGTCCACTTTGTAGAGAGCTTGGAAGTGAGCAGTACTAAGGTTTGCAAGCCCATTGAAAGAGGAGATGACCTCATTGTTTTCATTTTTCAATTCCCAAATGGTATTTTGGTACTTTCTACCTTTCATGAAGGCGTGGAAGAATTTTTTATTCTCATCTTCACTTTCCAAACAAGTGGCTCTACTCTTGAGTTGCCAGAATTCTTCCTTTTGTTGCAAAAGTTTCCTTCTTCTAGCTTCCAATAATCCCAATTGGTCCTTTGCTTCTTGTGTAAGGAATCCTCCCCCCACAGAGTCCTGAGCCTGGAGAAGTTCCATCTCAATGAATTTCAGCTCCTACTAATCCCTTTCCTTCTTTTGGAAATCCCAATCCTTTAATTTCCTTTTTACCTTAGAGAGGTTCTAAACAAAGTGCGTAGCAACATGGTTTCCTTCCTCCGACCTGTAAGGAATCCATAAGTATTGTATAACCTTCTTTACTTGTTCCTCCCTCAAACAGGAAGCACAAACCTTGAAAGGGATGGGAGGTTTAGTAGTATCACCCAAAATTTCCAGATAGATAGGCGAGTGGTCTGATTATCCTTCCAAGTCTACCCATTGTCTGAATTTGTAGTTTTGTTCCAATAAGGGTTCCGCTAGAAGAAAACGATCCAACCTCTTTGCAATTATTCCTTCCCCCGATCTTCTGTTAGTCCAGGTCGGCTTCAGTTTTACAGGAGCGATGCCAATGAGCCTACAATATCGCAAAATGTGATCAAAGAAGTCCGCCAACGGATCAGCTCTTGCACTTGGACCCCAAATTTCATGATTTCCCAAAGTGAAGTTCAGATCCCCCCTAGGATTAGGTTTTCCATTTTGAAAAATGCCTTCTATTTTAAAAGTTATTAGAACTGCCATAGGGTCCATAAACATTCAGTACAGTGAAATTTGCATTTAGAACTGCATGGAAGACCTCCACTCCCAATATTGACCCCGTCCCCCAGGATTTTTTGATCTTTATTGTCGTTGGATTCCATCCAATTGAAATCCCTCCCGAATGGACCCTGGCGTCCATGGACAAAAATTCCAGATGCTTAAAAATAGATTTTAGTAGGGAAGTGACCCCTTCCTCTGGCCTTAGGGTTTCCTGTAACAATAATACATTCGGTTGATGTGAGGTGATCAACCTTTTCAAAGCAATTTTTTTGGGGTGCTTGCCAAACCCATGTTGTTTAGAGAGATAATTTTCATGGGGCACCTTCACCAAGGGCTTCCACTGCCCTAAGTGCCCCAATGATGGATTTTTACTTTCCATCCGCAAGTTCTTGTAATGCTCGATGTTGATCCGTGGAAAAGTGAGACAGTCTCCCCTTCCTTTCCCTTTACTAGGAAGGAGGGCATTTTACCCCAAACCCTGGCTTTGCAAGCTTAATAGTGAGAAATTAGGAATGTCTCTCGTCCTCAGTCTAAAGCGAATTGGGCAAGTTTCCAGTGAGGGGGAAGGGGAAAAAACAGAGTGTCAGTATGTGGTGAGGGCGATAGGAAGCTCTTTGGATTCAGGGCTCAGGTCTGGAATGGGTTTGGGATGCTTCAAAGCACTGGTCGAGGAGGTGACACAAGGGTTCAAAGTGGTTGCATATGCGATCTTATCATCCGTTCTTTGAAAGCACCAATCTTACATATACTGCATTGAACTAATCAAAGAAGACGACCCTACTGTAACTTTTTAATTTTTATTTTTAAAAAGCATAATGCTGTTTTTTTGACATGTGCACAATGTATCCAACACTATTAAAGGTTCAACAATAATGTTGACTATAAGTCCAATATTCAATATATAATGCTTCGATGCTTTTGAAAATATGGAATTCCACGTTGCATGGCCATGTGGAACACTGATATGATGTCAAATTAGTGATGGTCAACCAATGTTGATCAACATGAATTCATGAAAATTTGATGTGGTTATTATCAAGCGTTTGACGTGTCATCGATCTTACAATTGTCAATCTTATAATATCAAAATAATATCAGTTAACAAATGAATAATGGACATGAAATGAAAACTTTCAAGGTAGTTATGGTAAATTATTCGTCACATATTCAGGGTTTAAACCATTGATTTTACAATACCATGAGCTCAACATCAGTTCAACATTAAATATAGTCATGTTCAACATTTTAAATATCGATTGCACATCTATTTTGAACCCAAATTTAGTAGTTAAAAGTGGTGTTTGAAAGTGCTAGAGTGGTGAGGTATTGCAGATCCCACACCCATGTCTATGCGACCCATCACTAATTCGAGCATCTCTAATTCAAGTGTGTTGAGGCCCAATGTTATGTGGATTGGAAAGAATGATATGTTCTCAACCTTGCATAGGGATGACCTCATGGACTTCCTAAGAGAAACTTCATTAGGATTCAAGCAAGGAAACTCATTCAAGAAATTAGAAGAGCTTGTGTCGTCCACATAGAAGTTATGCAATGTATGTACAAACATCTATTGATTCTCTCCTTCATCATAAAAAAGACATCGAGGATGCCACATTGGCTCTGCAATAGGAGGAAATGCATTATCAACATATTTAAGGCCACTGTAATGAGGTTAAATACATTGCTAATAGAATTTCATCTTCCGATGTATATATAGAAACCCTTTGACCTTAGTTATTATAGAAAGCTATACCTTCTTTTACATTTTTCCTTGACGTAAGATTCCACCGGCTTTTGCACTTTCTCCACAGTGTCTGAGGTTCACTGGTCTTTTTCGTAGTTCTTTTCTGACAACTTCCTTATTTTTCTCTTTCCCTTCTCCCAATGGAAGGTCCTGGGGGTATCGACTCTCCCGATAACCCTCCATTTTCATGCTCTCCACCAAATGGCATGGGTTTAACTTTACTTAAGCCTCCTTCTACTATAGTACTCCCAGAACCTCTCCCAAATGTACTTTCTCCCTCTCTGTTAGAAGGGACGAACATTGAACAATGTTTCACCTCTTGAGAGTGAAGAGAGATAATTTGTGAAATTCCATAGGGGTAGATCACTGAGCTTGGACAAACCTCACAATTTCACACTGTTATTTCTAAGAAGAATTAGACAGAAACATGGATCAATTCACTCATAAAACTGAAACACATATGAAAAATTGTTGTTGTTACATTAATCAGTTGTAAGATGGCAATAAAAAAGTGTTACAATAGAATGAATTCGATACTCCCAGAGAGATTCGAATTCACCTCAAGTATAGGCTTAGTTTGCATTGGAACCATCTCCCAATAAGGTTCAATGGCCACCGATGATGAACAATCAGTTAACTAAGGTAGAACTGAGCATAACTGAATCATGTGGGAACCAAAATAGGGGAGGAGACTCCAAGGGGGCGAAACACTGACTTGTAGTGGTCAAAATAGGTGCTCCTACACTCAGTAGCAGTGAAACTAGGTGTAACAATAAATTAACTAGGAAATCACGGGGACAAGGTACCCTAAATCATGGAAATGATTGTGCTAACTCCTAAAATCATGCATGAGGGAGAATTTGGACTTCAATGATGTAACCAAGGTGCTCTGAGTGGATAGGAGGGCTAATGATGGCCAAACACAAGCTCTGGGGGGGGGGCAAAGTAAGGAATAGGTGCTAGGTGACTCAACTGCTAATGCATGGAATGCATGGATGCATGCAAGACCAAAATGTGATGGTGATAATATTCCAACATGTTGGAATATTTTATATTCCTCGGAAGGTAATAATGTCTTTGTATTATGTTAGAATATATCCACAATCTTATGTAAAAGAGTAATACATTTATCCCATATTTATTATGGTAAAATATACTCTTGATATTCATTATTATATAAATAGATGTTATTATGGAGAATTATATTATCCCACATGTAATATGTGAGAGTAATTCCTCCTCATCTCTTGGTATATAATAGAGTCAAGGGAGTCTTTCACATTCATACCATGGTGGATTACTCATCATGATCTATACTTTCACAAGTATTGCTATATTGTATTGGGGTTATTGGCATTGCTCTCTGCAAGCTTGGAAGAGATATTCTGGAGACAATAGAAGACTACCTTCCCGTGGACGTAGCCCAATTGGGTGAACCACGTATATCTGGTGTACTCTTTTCTCTTGTTCTCTTTCTGTTCTTATTTACTGTGATATGTTATTGTTTGCATAGATAGGTAAGCTAGTTTTGTTAGATCCATATCTCTGACATGGTATTAGAGATTGTTTCTATGATCTAGCACCTTCTATTACTTTCAAACAATATTTTATCATTTGGGCATTGATTATTTCTTGTAGATTTGCTTTCTATCTGGTAGCCATTAGGCTTCTCTTCATATCTGGGCATATTTCTGCAGTTTTTTATTTCTAACCCTAACCTTGTTGTGTAGATTTTGCAGAATTTTTTCAAGGGTTTCTTGATGTTGTTTCTGTAGATCTATATGATTTTCTGATTCCCCTCAAGGAGATCTATCTTTTGGTTGTCAAAACGACAATTTTTTGTCCAAGTTTGGTAGACTTTGTGCAGGTTTTCGTCTTTGGCAGATTCGACACTTTTTTCGGCCTCATAACTCGGTCAATTTTTATCGAAAGTTTTATTATACCAGTTTTTGGAACTAGAAAAGTTGCTTTGGATCCACTCACACGGACATAACATAATTCTGGGCCTTCTGGTTGCCAAAACGAAAAATTTCGTCCAAGTTTGGTAGACTTTGTGTAGGTTTCCATCTTCGGTAGATTCGACACTATTTTCGGCCTCATAACTCGGTCAATTTTTATTGGAATTTTTATTATAACCTATTTTTGGAACTGGAAAAGCTGTTCTGGATCCACTTACGCAAACAGAACAAAATTCTGGGCAAGTCTGGGCACTCAATCAAAAGGGTTGTAAGTAAAAGTTTCTCTTTCCTTTACTATTTTTCTAACTGTGTTTTTTGCAGATTCGAATCAGTATGGTAAAGTATTTAAGTTTTTTGTTATTCATTTTTTGCATTTAGGTTTTGCTTCTAATCATGTTTATTAAGAGATTATCTCTTGTTCTTGATATAAATTTGTCTAACATTTCTATATGGAAACATTGGCATCTTTTAAGGGCATGGATCTCTAGTATTTTTTCATGATGATAGCTATAACCATCTAATGCTTAATATTTTAACAAGATACTTAATAACTAATTTGTTCTTTTCTTTGTTTAATCATGTTGATTTCTAATCATGTCATGTTTATAAAAGCAATTTTATAAGAACAATCTCATATGTGTTATCCCGTGGTCATTATTTGCTTTATTTATATGTTATTGCTTACCTCTGTGTAAAAGCAATTTCATTGTTTTATAAGTAATATCTTTATGATCATTATCTGCTCTTGCTAATTAATTTATCGAGTAAAGTCAATTTTTGAATCTATGTGATATCATAATTTTTTGACTTGTCATAAGTTCTTTAATTGGGATATAGTTTCTTTCTCATGTATTGCATAGATTGTATCTAGTTCCTGTTGTTGGCTTGGTTTTGCAGCCAAGCTTTGTGCAATGGGAACCTATCAACAATGTGATAGCAGTTTCAATATTGAAAGAAAAAACAATTATAAATTAAATATAAATCTAAACTAGCATGTGCATATAACAAATAATTTTTTTAAAAACGATTCAAGAACAAGAAATAAAAGAATAGGTGTTTTGTATTAAGATACCTCAAATGGTGAGGATTTGTGTTGAGCAACTCCCAAGGTGAGTAGCTCCAAGCTCCAAAGGTCTCTTCTCCAAGATGCTGAAAATGGCCAAAAGTCTCATGAGAGATTTTGACAACGTGAGGATAGGATGATGGATGGATGGAAAGTGAGGAGCCCCTACCACCTTTTTATAGTCTTTGGTGGCGGGGAATACCATTATGGTTTTGAGGAAACCAATGGTATTGACCAACATGGTTTAGGTACCTTTTCCCTCCTTTTTCCTTTTTTGAATATTTTGAATATTTTTATTCCCTTTTTAATGTTTTTGGGAATTCTGGACCCTTTTTGAGGAAAAATATTCATTTTGAGGGGAAAAAGGGGTGTATTATGGTCTTTTGGTGACCTTTTGATGGCTTTAGAGGCTTAAATGGTGGAAAAGTGGACAAATGGGTCATGTGAATAAGGAAATGAGCTAGTGAGCACTTTTTGGGTGTTAACAGATTGCCCCCTGATGTGTGAGGGTAGGAGCTCATCGTATGGCCGATAGGCATCATAGTTCTTTTGTATTTTTTTTGGGGTTTGGGGAAGAGAAGAGACCGGTTGGAGACTAGATCCACGGCCCTTTGAAGCTACAGAAAAAAAAAAAAAAATATTACATGGCCTCAATATGAATGAGGAATAATCTCTGATAATGGATGAGGCGGGCATACCCATGCTCGTATCAAGACATATACATAACAATTAGTCCCAAGAAGGGGGACCTAAATAAAAAATCTGCTGGTACATCATAATGGTCCAAAGGGGACACTATTTTTGGATGTACTCATGATCATGACATGATTGATCTCAATAACTGATACACTGGAATAAAGCGACAACCATTCTGAACAAGGTCTCAGAAGGGTTGATGAACTACTGAATCTAAAGGTGTCCAACATCTGTAGGGACTCAATGAATCTGAGTCAACTCTGAGGAGTATATGTAACTGTATACTTGAGGGAGTATAAAACTAGGGTACATTTGAATACTGTCGCCATGCGCAACCCGAATATCTATAGAAAAAATGTAACTGGTTGTTTCCATAGGTAGACTCTCAAATGTGGAAGAGTCAGGTGGTATCTGGGGTCTTCAACCAATAACTGAAAGGACCAATACCCTGTGCGAGTCTCAACGATGCGATCAAGGTGTTGAAGTCAAGCATGTGAGAAACAATCATTTGGAGAGGTACTGAGGACTCTTCTCGAAATGATTCGTAGGCACTCATCATAAATGGTGACGAGTCCAAGACACAGGGACCTCTAGGTCTATCCTCTGGAATAAATTTGGTTGTCGTCGACAGAGGGAGACCAACAATTGACAAGGCAATGATGTTTCCTTGATAGGAGCACGAGGTGTAGAACTGAAGTGTGGTAGTACTGATGGTAGGACTGACATACTTGTGGGGATGGGAAGTAACTGGGGTCATAGAGTGGGTAGACTCAAACTTCCTTTGTTCAGAGCATGATGACATGGTTGACCTGGCAGCGTAGGGAACTGATTTGTAGGTGTGGGGATCATAGATTTTAGGGACTGAAGGGTATGTATTGACTTTGGGGGGTCAAGCTGATGGGTGTTGTTGAGGGATTCTCAGGGTGACATACTGCAGAATACTCTGAACAAAGGCGACCAAAATGGGGAAGCTGCCATATGAGTAGATGTGATCTGTTGTGGCACCAAGAAGCACCATTGGGTCCTTCTTCATAGTTTTAATGAGCTCCAAGAAGGGATAAAAGTGTGCTTTGAAATGGTACTGTCCTGTGGATTTTGTGAGCCCAGGACTGTTCATGCTCATGGGTGCTTTCATTTTTAAGGAGTCTGAAAACGATAAGAAGACTTTGCAGTGGTTGTGAGTACCGTCCTGTGGGTTTCTACGAGCCCAGGATATTGATTTCTCGTGGTCGCTTTCATGTTTAGAGAGTCTGAAAGTGGTAAGTGGACTCCATTGGTGTTCTTTTTCGTAAGTTAGTCTTCAAGGCCCGAAAAAGCATAAAATGATGCAAATGGAGAACTCTTCTAGCCGATGTGACTAGAGTATTCCTTTTTCGTAATTAGTCTACAAGGTCCGGAAAAGGGGTAAACTTATACTAGGTAGACGCCCTTTCAGATACGTATAGCGAGCATGAAAGGAAGCAAGGTTGCTCGGCGATCTTTTCATTTTTTTTTTAGGAGTTAGAAAAGAGCTTAACAGAAACTCCCTAAGTGCCTTTTTTGTAAAAGGGATTGCTCGGCCCGAAAAAGGGGTAAAACTATACCGAACAAAAAGGGATTGATGAGAGAGAGAAAAGGTCTCAAGCATCGTCATGAGTGTGGAATACTGAATCCGGTGACATAAAGATTGTCAAAAAGGGGTAACGGCCAATGTGGTACACAAATCAAGGTGATGAGTGGTATTTTGAAAAAATGCCCGAAAAGTATGGGGTGAGAGTGAGAAATGATCTCAAGCATCATCACAAGCACGGAAAACTGAATCTGACGATATCAAACTTGTCAAAAATGGATGATGGCCTATGTGGCACGTAAACCGAGGCAAAGAGGGGGCATGGGAAAAATGCCCAAAAAATATGGAGGTGAGAGCAAGAAATGATCTCAAGCATCATCATGAGCGCGGAAAACTGAATCTGGCGATATAAGACTTGTTAAAAATGGAGAACGGTCGGTGTGGCATGCAAATCGAGGCAACGAGGGGGCATGGAAAAAATGCTCGAAAAATCTAGGTGTGAGAGCGAGAAATGATCTCAAGCATCATCATGAGCGCAGAAAACTGAATCCAGTGATATAAGACTCGTAAAAAATGGAGAACGGTCGATGTGGCACACAAACCGAGGCAACGAGGGGCATGGGAAAAATGCCTAAAAAATATGGGCGTGAGAGCAAGAAATGATCTCAAGCATCATCACGAGCGCGAAAAACTGAATCCGGCGATATAAGACTCATAAAAAATGGAGAACGATCGATGTGGCACGCAAACCGAGGCAACGAGGGGGCATGGAAAAAATGCTCAAAAAATCTGGGCGTGAGAGCGAGAAATGATCTCAGGTGTCATCACGAGCGTGGAAAACTGAATCCGGCGATATAATACTCATCAGAAATGGACGACGGCTGCTGTGGCATGCAAACCAAGGAAACGAGGGGGCATGGGAAAAATGCCTGAAAAATCTGGGCGTGAGAGCAAGAAATGATCGCAAGCGTCTTCACGAGCGCGGAAAACTGAATCCAGCGATATAAGACTCGTAAAAAACAGAGAACGACCGATGTGGCATGCAAACCGAGGCAACGAGGGGGCATGGGAAAAATTCCCAAAAAATCTAAGCGTGAGAGCGAGAAATGATCTCAGGTTTTCCAGGTGTGGTGGAAATGTCGATTTGTATAATAGGGGAAATGTTGGACATGTTCCCTCTTCGAAAGGCATCTGGTGCTGGGATGGGGTCTTTGAACCAATCAAACTTAGTTGGTAGGAAATCTTTCGATTCGACTGATAGTTGGTTTTCTGTCGTGGATGTAGACGCCTCAGGGAGGAAGTATGAGCGATGATGCATATCGTCCCAAGGGTAGTCTAGTGCAGTGAGTGTTTCTAGAATTTGCTCATCAGTACGAAGGTAATCAGACCATAAATCAACAGCTTCTGGTTTGTATGTGGTTGAAATCATATAGATGGCATTGATTTCTTCCGAAGAAGATGATTTCGGAGGGTAGATCTCCTCGATGAGGGGAGGAGATATCTCTAAGTCGGCATTGTTCATCTCATATAAGGATGCTCTATAATCTGGGAGATCAGGGCAGTGGTGTGAATAATGGCCATAAATGCCGCATATCGCACAAGGGTGGTTAGTGCAGAGCGTTTTGTCACGAGGTTGAGGAGGTGGCTCAAGTCGTACCACTGGAATTTCGGTGTCATCATCCAACATATTCATGTGTTCTTGGAGTGCAGGTAATTGTGGACATTGATGAGTGTCATGGCCTACGTCGTCACACAACGAGCACTTAGGGGGAATGTGAATAGTTGGGGGGTTTTTAGCTACCTTAGGGGTTGCTGGGGTGGTGCGAGTTATGGATCCAGTGTTATAAGTTGGTGGGCCTCTGCCCCCTGTGTTCCATAACGGAGGTGGGGCATTTCTGGACGTTGATGCCATAGTCACTATTGGGGGTGGTCTGTTTTGCAGATGAGAGACAGGAGGGGGTGGGTGGTTGGTAGTAGGGATAGGTTGTACCAGTTGTAAAACAACAGTCGGGGTCGGTGGGGGGCTCAGAGCAGGTAAGTACCATACAGGTATCCCTAATGTTAAACCAGGAAGGTTGAGTGTAGCCATTACTGGCGAATTGACAACTCCGGAAAATGGGAACAAGAACTGGATAGTATGAATTGGTGTTGTGCCAATATGAGTAGGCACTGTGGGTGTTTGTGGTAGTGACGAAGGCTGCTGTGTGGTGTGTGATAGGGTGCACAAATATGATGTTTTTGTTATCGGTAAAGGTGGTGAGATTGATGGAAATGTGGAAGTCATAGGTGACTCGGTGTAGATTCCAGGACCAATTGACGACACAAATGATGTTGGTGCGGTTTGAATGGTTTGTTCAATCATTGGTAGCACATTTTGAGGGGCTGCGGGGGCGTTACGATCATAATATGTGAGTTGATCAATATTGATAACGCGTCCTTCATGTGGGAACATCATGAGGCGAAAAACAGATGAAGTCACTGCTTTCATTTTGTACATATAGCTACGTCCAAGAAGGAGGTTGTAGTCAAGCTGGGCATTGATCACTTCGATGTCGATAATAACTAATTTTCCGCCTAGTTCTACGGGTACGTTCGCTAAGAGGCCTTGTGGTTGAGCTGAGCGTCCGTCATAAGCTCGTAATGCCGTGGTGGATGGTTGTAAATATGGGGAGCCAAGTTTCTACCACACAAGGGTGGACATAATGCAGGTTGAAGCTCCTTCATCGATGATGCATCAATGCACAACAAGGTTTCGAATGTTTACTGATACTTGGAAAGCCAAATTTGATGGCAATCGAGGTTCGGCTTGGTCTAAGTCGAAAGCCATCATGTGTGTGTCGTCAGGGTCTACTCCTCCGATGGCGGATAATAGTAGTTTTTGTTGTGCAGGGCATGTTTTCAATACCTCTAAAGCAGACATAGCAGCGGGGGATTGTGCTAGGTCTTCCACGATGTTATAATTGGATGCTATGTGAGCATTAGGATTATTGTTAATCCTTCGCAAAGGGATGCGAGGGATTTTAGGTCCTCTGTCCAACGACATATTTGGTATGCGTAGTGGTTGATCTGGTGGAAGGGAGGTGGATGCGTTAGTGGGAGGATTTTCTGCGGGTGGGCCGTACTGATTCCTACGAGTTTGGAGGTTAATGTCATTGGATGACATCATTAATAAATGGTGTGTGCCTGGATCCGTATGCTGATAATCAGTTGCGGCATAGGTGATTTGTTGCTGGGGTGCAGCAGATCCTTGTGGGGGATCCATAGGGTGGGTATTTACTACTCCTTGGTTTGGCAATGGGTTTTGTAATATCATGGGTTGTAGTTGATTAAGTGGAGCTGGCTGTCTAGCGTGGCCCTAGCGTTGGGCATCGTCAACCCAAAGTTTATGTGCTTTCTCTAAATGGGGGCAGTTGTTAGTGTAGTGTCCATAGACTCCACATATAGAACATGGATGGTTTGTTCTCAGGTTATTATTTTTTGGCTGCTTGGGATGACGATCAGGATTCTAGTTGGGAGGAGCAGCATTGTTATTATTTGGAGGATTGGGAGGTGGTGGACCTTGATTATGTTGTTGGTTGTTTCCGCGATTACGTCCTCTTCCACGGTTTTGTTGTCCACCCTGGTTGCGTTGGTTGTTTTGATGTTGGGGCTGATTGTGTTGTGTGTACACTTGCCCTTGAGTAGTGGGAGGATTTTGGGGTGCCGCAGGTGCGGGAGCAGGTTGCGGTGGATAATAAGTTTGTGGGGCTGAAGGTGGTCCAGTTGCCTGCTGGGGTTGTTGGTAATTCTGACCTATTGGAAGTGATGGGTTAGCTGGTGTAGCTTGTTGTGGGTAATACATTGGTTGGGCTGGTAAATGAATTGGGTTTTGGGTGGCTGGTTGGTTATAGTATGTGGGTGGTACATATGTCGATGGCGCTTGCCCATTGCAATGTTGTGGACAAGAGGGTCCATGAGTGTGATGAGTCTGATTCGTTGGAGCGTACGAAGTTGTTGCTCCAGAATTAAATGTAGCCGTAGAGAGGTCTGGGAAATTTATGGTGCTCACCATGCTAAAAGGTTTATTTTGTGCCGTGACTTGGCCGATAATACCATCAGCGGCATGTGATGCCCCCAGAGCGTCACCGCATGAAGAATCGCCTCGTGGGGCATCTGGGATGATGGTGTAGAGATAGCCTGACTGGGCATAAATCAGGTCGAATTGTTGAGCTTTTAAGATAGCTTCTTCCTCTGACTGGGGTCGTTCGAAAGCTACGTCTTTGGCTATGAGGGGTAGGAGTGATTTAAGAAACCAGTCCAAAAATATATGGTCATCCAGTTTTATCTTACAGAGGCTACGATGCTTGCGCCACTCATGGATATGGTCGATGATGTGGGTAGCTGTGTTTTGTTTGCAAGACAACATTATTTCAACTCCTGCATCATAGCGTACAGGTAGCTGAACAAACTGAAGGAAAGTGGAGGCAAGAGATGTAAATGTATGGTGGGTCCCATGTGGTTGTTCGATGTACCACTTGGCTGCAGAGCCAGTGAACGTTCGTTGCAACAATCTTAGTCTAATGGAGTCATCCACTATGGAGTTAGATGAACAGCATAGGTGAAATGACATTATGTGGTTTTGGGGATCCTCCCCAGGTTTTCCTTCAAACTTGGGGATGTCCGAGGGGAGCTTTGTAGGCATGGGTGCCCATGTAGGGTTGTGCTTGATAAGATCGTTGGTTAGCCTGGCTAGGTGTGGTAAGTTCAGACTAGCCATGTAAGGTAAACTAGCAGATGGGTGTGGCGTAGTGACTGGGACATAACTATTAATGGTGGCATTATGTAGTGGTCTAGTAGCCCCTAAGGGTATGCTAGGTATTGAAGGTATGTGTCCTCCAACCGTTATGGTTTGGGATGGGCCAGCGCTCCCAAGTGCAACATGGGTTGTAGAGGGGTTAGGAATAGTGCCAGGAATTCCTGGGATTTGGGTTGTGGTAATGAGAGGTGGTGTGATTCCTATGTTGGGCATACCCATAATAGGAGGTAGTCCTGTGTTGGGCATACCTAAAGGTGGAGTGGCCCCTATATTAGGCATGCCTAAAGGGGTTGTTGTTACCATGGGTGGCACAGTAGTAGAAGGGTTTGTGGATGTATCTCCAATAGTATTGGTGAAAAGTGGGTCGTATTGTGATCCAACCATGAGGTTGGTTGGTGATATTTCAGTAGGGTTTTCAGATTCAACCTCAGAATCAGATGTGAAGTGAGGTGTGTCAGAATCAGATGACTGTGTGTTTGGCCGATGATGTGTTGAGTCAAGGGATAAGGCTCTACGTCGATTATGTGTAGAGCCAATTATACCGAACTGAGGGGGTTCACCTTGAAGACGACGAGATCGTCTTAAATTCTCAATGGTGAGAAATATTTTAAAAATTTCAGTGTAAGGTGGTGATGTACAAAAAACTTGAAACCCTAATGCAACAATGAGTGCAAGAGCGGAGTGAAAAAATAAAGGCTCTCAGGCCAACAACGAACCTCAAAAAGCACTTATTATAGCAGTTGTGCTATAATAAGTGGAGGGATGCAACAAAATTGGTCAGAATACCAAAAGTCAAACAGTTCCTAGAAAAAAGGGGTGTTACTAGACCAAAGGTGGGTAATGTATCATGCAAACACCTAACTAGAAGTATTGTGAGTCAACAAACGATATCTGCAAGGTGATGAAATCCAAGTCAGACAATATAGAGTGTTGAATCAACGACTAGATATCCCCCTACTAGGAGGGATACCGGGTAGACAATTCTAAAGAGTGGCAACTAGGATACCCTGTTCATGATACGTTCGGTTGGGTGAATCTGTAGTTTGGTTCTATCGCCACTGTACACCCTCTTGGGTGTACACCGAGAACTTCGAAAGGTATCCTTCGGTTACTGAATGGATTGCGGTATTCCACTCAGACTTCCGGAACCAGTCTGGCTACTTCAACCCTCCTAAGGGAGAGGCCTTCTCGATAAATTGGTTGATAACTGTGTCAAAATTATAAGGGATTTTTGGACCCTAAAGACAACCACTATGTCTCAAATTTAAATAATTGAGAGGTGTTATTGGTACACCTATCCTCTCAATTCTACCTAACTACAAGATTCTTTTAAGTGCACCCCAAGTGGGGTTAAAAGTTTGTTGAGTTAAGGTAAATTTTAAGGCTCAGTTTAAATTATGTGGCAGAGTGGGTGCAAGTGTAGTATTTAAACTAAAATTGATTTGCCTCGCTTAGGCGATTGATTACAAATGAAAGAAAAGACGCTTCCAGTTTTGCAAAAAATAAAGGCGTTTTTTAAATGTAAATGCTTGAAAAAACTATTAAAAAATAATGGATCTTTGAAATAATTTGAAGGAAAGCAAATAACATAAACATTTCAAGAAATAAATGGATCTCTTAAAAATTGCTTGGGCAAAGTATTGAGCGAATAAACAGTAAAACCTTGATCTAAATAAAATGTAGAAAATCTTTCTTTCAATTGCTGAAATTTTTTAAAAAGGACTTTTAATGGAGCATATATAAATAGTAAAAGATTTAGTATGGCTGTAAAAATACAGAAAAATTAATGCTGTAAAATATGCTTTTTAGCACTTAGATTTTATTCCGGTTGTAAAAGAATAACACCTAAGGTAACCTATTTCAAACCAAGCTTTAGGCAGAAAACTCAGCCATTTTTCCACCAGAGAGGGCTCTCTCACAATACGTATACAAAGGCTGAAATATATAAAAGTTCTCTCAAAATTTCTCAAAAAAGATTTTCTGGTTGAAAAGGAAAACAAGAAACGTTGGGCATGGAGTCAAAGTTTCAAATATATAATGTGCCAGTAAGAGATTTATAACAAATAAATTTTCACAGAGGCAAGATAGTAATCATATCACAGTCAATCTAATTTTTGCAGGTGGTACAGGAAGAAATAATGACATTCCATCAACAACAGGCATCTAACTAGGATGAATCCATTGTCAACTTTGGAGAAAATAGTGAATATTTAAATGCGATAAAACGAGGCATAACCAGTATGAATCTCGAATTATTTCAAATGCTCATTTAAATATAGAAGAAAGACATAATGGAAGATATAACGAAGAGAGTGAACATGCACATATAAAGATAAAGGAAAAACAGATTGTAAAGCTGATCAACACATGAATCTCTGGTCTCAAAAGATAGGTATACCCACTGTACTGCCTTTATTTATCAAAAAATAGATTTCAAAACATGCTTGTCTCTCAAAGGATTTCCAACCCTTTCAACAACGACTTTCATTGTTTTTATACAAAATTTGGAAGAAGCTTGACATAACTGCTTCTTCTAACTAATAACTGAAAATACTTTAACTTAAAAGATAACTGTCTTTGAGCAACAGATAACTGTCTTCAAATAATATTACAAATTTAAAATAAAAGTATCTTTTTGCCACTTGGCAAAAATTTTGAATATCATCTTTTCGCCACTTGGCAAGAGTTTTGAAAGCATCTATGAATGGACAGAATATCTTGTCCTTCCATATTTTTCCACATAATTCCACTGGTCGGCCGTGGGTAAGTCATAGTTGGTCATTTCCTTTACCAAGACTCGCATTTCAACATGACCTGCATAAGAAACAGGAAGAAGATTTCCACAGGTTGATATTAGCATATTTAAAATTTCAAAATCCTCTGATATTTTTTCCATTAAAATTTTTCCTGTGAGCATATGATCCAACTGTTGGAACTTTCTGCGATCCCTCCTTATGTCAAATAGCAATCTCTTATATTCATTAGGAGGAATTAATTCACTTTTTTCATTCCAAAAAGCAGGGAATCCTTTGTTTACTAATTTTTCAAATTGCTTTTTGAACTTTACTACTTCTTCCCGTATTTCCCCAGCTTTGGCTTCAATATTCTCAACATGCGAGTATTTCCCCAAGATCCTTCTGGCCCATGTGATGACTGAAATTCTGTTTGTTATGTTCATGGCTGTCAGGTCTGCCTCAGTTAGACTGTTTAAAAAGGTTATTGCTTTCTGGGCTACTTCTTTTGGCTTTTTATTTAAGTTTTCCCTGACTGCTCTGTAACTTTCGAAGGCATCTTTGACCACTTTTTCTTTGACTCTTATGTAATCCAGATATGGTCTTAGTTTCTCAACTTCTTTTATGATCTGGTCCGACACCATGTGTTTGCACCCTTGCATAGCAGCTTGCCCTGTCACATGAGCTGCTAATCCTTTATTATTATTGCTTAATTCCTGATTCTTTGTTTGCAAAGTTTTTATTTCTTTATTTTTGATTTCATTCTCTTCTGTCAGCTTCTGTATTTCAATCTTCAATTCTTTGATTTCATTTTCTTTCAAGCTTACTTGGGACATAGCCTGTAAAATATCATCTACTCCCATTTTATCTTCCTGTGTGTCTGTTTGTACTCGTTGCTGACCACTTTCTGCTAATCTTTTCCTTGCTTCTGCCAACTGTCCTTCTAAAATGATTTTCTCTTTTTCCCAATGATCTTTTTCATCAGAAACCTTTAACATTTTAGCAGTAACATCATTGACTTCATTAGATAATTCTTCTTTTTCTTTTTCCAATATTGTCAATTCTGTTCCTTGGATAAGTACAGTGTCTGGAATTTTTAATTTTCGTCTCAACATCAGGATTGTATCGTCTTTCTCTTTGAGCAATTTTGTTGCTGCATCTCCTTCTTTATTTATCAAATCTACCTGCAATTTTTTAATCTGTTGCTGTCGAGACTTATTCTCTGCCTTCTCCTGTCTCAACTGATTATTCAATTTATCCACTGAAATTTTCAACTTGTCTGCCCTTAATATGGCCCCCAAATAGTCTGAATATATGACTTCTCCAGTTTGTCTATGCAATAAAATTTTATCCGGGGCGTTTATTTTAGACAAATCTATATTCATTTCTGAAATCTTATTTTTTGTGACAACTGAAAATTTCAAGAAATTCTCTCTGATATTTCTGCTAGTAAATAGGCTTACCTCAGTATTAGATATACTTCTAACCTTCGAGAAACAATTGACTGGTTTGTTTCGCGGACTCTTGTTTATTTCGACTATGCTCATCAAATACATCCATGATATTCTGGGGTCTATTTACATCACCCTCTACAGGGGTTTCTTCAATGTTGTACTCTTTAACTGTAACCTCTGGTATTTCTTCTTCAGCTATTTTAGCCTCTTCTGAAATTGTTGTTAACTCTTTTGGTTCATTCATTTTCAATCTTTTCCCTCTTTCTATTTCTTCATCTTCAATGATCATTATGTCCTGTATGGGTCTTTTAGATCCCACCAATGCAATATCTATTTCACTTTCTGTCTCTGTTGTTGTGTCAATCAATGCCATTTCTTTGTCGGATGTATCCGGAATGGTTTCTTCTTTATATTCTAGCCAATTGGCTCTGTCCGACATTCCTTCAACAATTTGATGGTTCAGGGCCTTGATACGATGCTCCGTTCTTCGTTTTGATATGATGTTTAATGAGTCATACTCCATAGCCGTATCTGACTCGAAATTCATATCCTTCAACAACTTCTCTATATACACAACAACATTCTTATTCTTTATTGTGAACGGACCAAATGTGAATGGGTATTTAATGTCTGTTGCTTGTCTGTGAACCAAAAAATTGTTATCTTCCACAATCAACTTTTGTCTTAAGAATTCCAAGGCAAAAACCCTTAAAGTAAGAAAAGTTGGTAACACATAGGGTTTATGTCTGAACCCATATAATCTGATTACTGTACTGTCTTTCGACAAAAACCAATCTCCTGTTGCGTATTCTGTACTCAATTGCATGGATGCCTGCATTTCCGATAGTACTCTAGGAAGATTTTTTCCAAAAATCATTCTATAAATCTCTGAGAGCATGTAATTGAACATGTTATTTTCTAGTAAAGTCATGAAAATGATTTCTGGGAACTGCAACTCTTCTTGACTGGCTATCATAATCATTTTCATCAAAAAGGCCTGAAACCTGAAATGTCTGAGAGTGGGAAAATTGACCATCTGGTCATGAATCTTTTCTGTTAGGAATGCTTCAAAATTAAGTTGAGGGATTTGATTTTCATCAATCCCTGACTGGACTGTGCTCATTTTGTACAACAGACTCAATTGAAACTCGGTTACATACAAATCCATATCCAAACCTAGAACTAAGGCTAATAATGTCAAAACTAACTAGGTATTTTCATTAAAAATATTGATATCTATAGGGTATGGGACCTACGAAATGCTGGTCTCTGGCTTGAGACACGATGACAAAAAAATTTCCCTATCATTTTGAGAAACACGATGATAATTTTCAATAATGGAGACTTCAGAAAAAACCTTAGGGTCAAGGGTTTGGGAACAATCTACTTCTAGGGCTTTAATTAACTTTGTTGGCTTTATTTCGCAAATGACTCGGGTTTTTTGGCTGTTTAGAACGACTTTTTCTTCCGAGAGTAATTTTCGACACACCATGATACGAATTCTGGGAAAAAAGGGATTTGGTCGGGGCAAAAGGCTATCAAAGATGACTGGTGAACTCTGTGGGGATCTATCCCTTCCTTTAACAATTCAGACAACCTAATTTTTATATCAGAGACTGGTAACCTAATTAGGGTATCGTAGACGTCTTCGTCTCTATCCTCTAGGGCTTCTTTTGATTTAAAAACGTCTATATCGTGCACAGTCTCCATTAAAACGTTTCTTTAAACAAAATTTTGTTTAAAAAGTAGGACAGGTCACCAGACCCTACCTGTATGTACCCGCCTTTTGCCTTCTGTCGCAATCGCAGACCTCCAGCAGTCTTCAGAGCTCTCCAGGATAGTGACACATGCAGAATGCCGTTATGTGGAGCCCCTTTTGTTTTATATAAGTCTTTTAAATTAACTTCCCTGCACCTTTATGAATGCGGTTCATATCTGACCGTTGATCTCGAGACTTTGTTTTGGGCCGTCAGATCTCGTCTCCCTTTATTCCATTTGGTGGTATCCGCGATCACAAAGCTGTTTTCTTCTCCGGTTTATTCCCTGCGCAGATCAACCACCTGCTGACACCTGTTAGAGTGGTTTATTCTCCGCGACCGCTCTTCCTCACATCCAATGTGCACCTTCCTAGATGCGGATGAAGGTCGTTGATTTGATTAAGGTTTATATCGGCCCTCCGATTGCTACAAAGTATAACGCCATGTGTTATGGCCCTGCCGAGTTTTCTCCACCTGCCACGTGTTAGGTCCCACCCTGCCACGTACTATGGCCCTGCCATGTTTCCATATTTGGTGGTTCCGCCCGGCGCTATGGTGGTTTCCGATACCACCATATCACATATGCAGAGGGATGAGGTTCGAACACGTGCCCCGGTGGTATTGATTCCGCTACCGCCCACAACTATTTGCCAACGATCATTTTGGCGATGCGGGGAGTGATATTAGCCGTAGATCTTGATCTCTATCATCTCCGTCAATGAAACTTGGTCGGGATTTAATCCTTTCCTAAATTTGCTTTCGGACTTTGTAAATGTGGGTTTTTCCTTTATGTTTTTGTATTGCAAACCTTTATTCAACCCTTTTGTGGTGATTTCTTCTCCTTTAGGACATTTTAGGAAAACTTTTTAAGACTTAGGTTTTCTCAGACATGGTGTCAACAACTGGCTCCAACTGGGGATGCCATCCTCCTTGTGAGGTAGCAAAGAACATCGTAGACCAAGTGCCTGATCCATTGGGCTGCATTCAAAAAACTTTTTTCTTTTTTCTTTTTCTTTCTTTTTTTTTTTTTTTTTTTTACAATATTTACACTGTACAAAAACTCTCTTTCACATCTATCTGTTAGGAAAGATAATGCTTGAGGTGTCTCCCATTTACTGGTCCTCTAGGATAAAATTCTCCATTGCAATTTTTAAAGATAAATGCATTTTCTCCTTGACATCCTGCAACAATGTATGGTCCTTTCCATAAATGCTCAAACTTTCCATGGTGATCTTCATTTCTGGAGTCCCACTTCAAAACCAAATCATTTATCTGAATATCCCTTTCCTTAACTTTTCTGTCAAAAATTTTCTTCATTTTTTCTTGATGCATTTGAGTTTTGTTATATGCTTTTTCTCTGACTTCATGCAATTCTATCATTTGATTTATTCTTCTTTGCATATGATTTGGTTCTTCATCAACTTCTTGTAATAATTTCATAACTGGCAATCCCAAGGAAATAGGAAAAATTACTTCTGTGCCGTATACCAACTGGAAAGGGGAAGTGCCAATTGCTCTCTTTGTACTGATTCTATCCGCCCACAGAGCATATTTCAGTTTAGTGTGCCAGGCCCTTTTGTTATCTTCTAGCAACCTTTTTATGATTCTCACTAAACTTTTATTTGAAGATTCGGCCAATCCATTTCCTTGTGGATAATAAGCCGTTGAGTGATTCAGATGTATGTGATATTTGTGACAAAAATTTATCATCTTTCTTGATTTGAACGCTGGAGCATTATCTGTCACTATCCTTTTAGGACAACCAAACCTGGACAAAATATTTTCTTCCAAAAAGTTCATAATCACTGTTTCTGTAGCATTTCTGGTCGGGATGGCCTCAATCCATTTTGTGAAGTAATCAGTAGCAGTCAGAATCCACTTATGTTGTCCTAAAGAATTTGGGTTAATCTCACCAATAAAATCTAACCCCCACTGTTGGAAAGGTGCTTCAACTGAAATAGGTTTCAATGGAAATGGCAATAGTTCTCTTTTTCCATCAAAGATTTGACATTCATGACATTTTGTTACTTCTTTATATACATCTGAATACATGCTGGGCCAGCAAAAACCGGCTCTAAGAATTTTGTTCACTGTATCCTTCCATGAATGATGCCCTCCACACATACCTTTATGAAATTCCACCATAATATGCTGTGCTTCATTCTCTAAAAGACAATTCAACAGTATTCCTCTTGGATCTTTCCAGAACAAATTTCCATCCAATATGCAAAACTTTGCTACTTTCAATTTTACTGACCTTGCCCTAGTTTTTTCCATATTTGCAGGCGCTTGGAGATTCTGCAAGACATATACAATATCTGTGTACCAGGGGGATAAAGAGAAATCTTCAATTATCTGTGAATTTGGAACATTTTCGGTCGAAGTTTCAGCAAGGAAATTCATACTGAGAGAGTCCCAATTTGTTTCTGTCATCATTTTAGCCAAACCTTGGCCCTTTATCAGTTTTGTAGGTTTAATGTCCAGGTCATATTCTAAAAGCACGGCTATCCATTTTGCTCTTTTCCCTTCAGGATCTGGCTGGGTAAGAATGTCTTTTACTACTGCTGATGGAACATGTGCTATTGTATGAGAATGCAAAATATATATCCTGAAATCTTTCAATGCTTTCACTAAAGCATAAGCTTGTTTCTCCATGATGTTGTATTTTAATTCTGCATCTCTCAAAATCTTACTAAAAAATGCAATTGGCTGTTCTGTACCTTCTAGATTCTTTTGCAACAATACCCCAGCTACTGTGTGTTCTGATGCATAAGTAAACATAATGAAACCCTTTGTATAATCTGGGCTAATTAACACTGGTGCTTTAGTCAATGCTCTTTTAATGTTATCAAAGGATTGTCTTGCTTCTTCAGTCCATTTAATTTCCTTGTCTTTTCTTAGCATTTCAGTTATGTTTCTCAGAATTTCAGCAAAACTAGGAATGAACCTTCTTAACCAATTTACCCTTCAAATAAATGACTGAATCTCTTTTTTGCTCCTAGGGATTCCCACCTTTTGTATTGCGGATACTCTCTCAGGGTCAATTTTAATGCCTTCTTTTGATATGATGTGTCCCAATAATCTTCCTTCTTCCATGCAAAAATGAGATTTCTTTGGATTCAAGGAAATCCCAAATCTTCTACATTTTATAAAAACTCTTTCCAGATGTTTCCAGTGATCAGCAGCATTCTTTGAATAAACAGTGATATCATCCATGTATACTACCACAAATTTGTCCCTCTCATCTGCAAATGCAATATCCATGGCTCTCTGAAAAGTTGCACCTACATTCATCAAACCAAATGGCATTTTGGCATACATAAATGTTCCCCATGGAGTAGTAAAAGTAGTTTTTTCTTGATCTTCTGGATGAAATTTAATTTGATTATATCCTGAGAAACCGTCTAACACGGAAATTCTTTCAGCTCCCACAACTTGTTGTAAAACCTGATCCATTTTAGGGAGTGGATAATTATCTTTCAAAGAAGCTCTGTTCAAATTTCTAAAATCCACGCATAGCCTTATTTCACCATTCTTTTTCCTTATTGGTACTAGGTTAGCTAACCACTTGGAAAACCTCAAGGACACAATTATCTTAGCATCAAACAGTTTTCTCACCTCTTTTTCTATCACTGGCAGCAACTTGGGATTTATTCTTCTCAATTTCTGTTTAAAAGGCTTTTCATCTGGTTTAATGGGAATTGTATGCTGTATAACAGAAACATCATATTCCTTCAGGTCCTCATAGCTCCAAGCAAAAACATCCGAAAATCTTTTCATTACTTCCACGCTTTTATCTTCTTCCTTTCTTGGTAATTTCTTTGAAAGATTTGCCTATTTGGGATCTTTTTCAGAACCTAAATTGTAATCTTTTACATCTTCAGGTTTGGGTTCTATCTTTGGATTCTTTACCACATCATTTTTATCAAATAATTTTTCTAAAGGTATTAAGCCTCTAGGGATAACATTATTCTTCAGCTGAATTATATCCTTACCTCCGATCCTTTGCTTGAATTTTTCTGTTTCTTCTGGAGATTCCACATCATCTGGACCAATTTCATCAACTTCTGCATCAATAGACCTGTAATTGAATTCATCTGTCATTTCCAAAAAGCGTTTAATCTGTTGATCATCTTCAAAAACCTGCCAATGTTTGATATTGTCTGGGATAGATGGTCTGTGTATGACCTCAATATCATATTTCTTTTTAGAAAAGATGGGAGTTTTGAATGCTGCACCTGCAGTGGCCAAAGAATCTGCTACAGTGTTGCTAACTCTGGGAATTGAAACAACATCATGTTCATCGAAATTTTTTTCCAGTAGATCCCACACTTCATTCCTATAGGACCTCATTTTAGGGTGTTTGGTCTGATAAATAGCTTTTACCTGATTTATAACCAGTTCGAAATCTCCAAACACTTCAATCCTTTTTGCTTTTAAATCTCTCAACACGTTCAATCCCATAATCAAAGCTTCATATTCTGCAACGTTGTTGGTACATTCAAAATTCAATTGGTAAGAAAACATTAGGAATTCTCGATCAAGTGTAATTATCCATACTCCTGCACCAGCTCCTTCTCTGCTTCTAGCTCCATCAAAATGCATTGTCCAGGTCCCTTCTTTTCTGATCTTTTCTCTCAACAATCTTTCTTTTTCATTTTCTTTTGGTTCAATCAAATCAATCTTTTCTTTCGATTCAACATCATTGTACAAAATGCAAGAACCCAAATCTGTATCTACTGCATATATAGCATGTTTCTCAGGTTCTTTTAAATCACTTACCAAATAAGCAGCCATCTTTTCAGCATATAATCTTCTATGTACTCCCAGTACCGGAATAGTAGTAAAAGACATATCCATCTGCAAAGTTCCTTTTAATTTCGAGGCCCGTGACCAGGACAGTAACATACCAAACTTCGCTGGAATGTCAGCAACCACCACATCCATAAGAATACCTTTGGCTGGTATCTTACTGAGATTGACTGTCAAATCTTTTATCAACCCTAAACATTTAACTTTCCTTGAATCAAAAGAGAATAAGTCATCATACGGTCTTGTGATTTCCAGTCCCAAAGATTCTATTACAAGTTTTGGCATCAAATTATGAGAAGCTCCTGAAGCCAACATACAATTATGCACAACTTTATCATGAATATTCAAATTCACATAGAAAGGAGAAACTCCTTCAGCACTATTATCTTCCATTCTTGAACCCAAGTAGATGTTAGGAGTATCATTATCTAACTCCAAAGTATCTATTTCCACTCGGTTTTCTACCTGCATCATCTTGAAGATTTGTTCCTTGTATTCTTTGTTCTTTAATATCTCATTGAAAGGTACAGAAATCTTGACTTTTGACACTTCATTCTGTATATTGAAGGGAACCAAATTTTTATCAACCTCCTTCAATGAATCTTTCTTGTTATCTGGAATTATCTTTGGCACATCTTCAATTTCTTTTCTTTTCGTTTGTTGTTCATGTTGACTAGCAGAAGGTTTATCCACAGTTCCTTTTGATTTGCCTATTGGTTCTTTTCCTTTGTCTTTTCCCTTGTCTATTATAACGTCCCGATTTCTAAGATTTATCTTTCTTTGGAGATCGTTTATAGCATTTTGGTAACCAATCTGGTATTGATCAATTTCTGTTTCCAAATTACAACATTCCCCTTCTACAAGGAACATATCATGTTCTTGTTTAGTCAAATATACTTCTGCATCGGAACTGCTACAATGGTGAATGTCACTCTCAGGATCTCATCTTCTACTTCTCCGGCAACATAATTTTCAGGGAAAGGAGGTCTGATTTGATCTTCTTCTGCATTCCTTGGGTTTCGCTGTTCTCTAGGCCTTGCAGTTGGAACAAAGGGTCTCCTAAAATTTGGGTTTCTGATTTGAGGCTCTGCTTGTTCTTTATTTGGAGCTTTGTTATCCACCACTAACCTTTCTAATAACTTCTCCATATTTTTCATCATTGCTTCAAACTTTACATCTGTGGAAGAAGAAGAAGATGATGCATTTTGATTATCTTCTCTAATTTTCTTTCTGTCCATATCTCTATGTCTCATCTTTCCAGAAGCCATCATATTAGCTTCAACTTCTACCGCATCTTTCATCAATATTGCCAAAGTAGTAGATCTTCTTTCTCTTAATGTGCATGAAAAATCACCTTCAAAAGCATCTGCATAATGTAACTTGGCTGCTCCCACTAGAGGTTTTATATCTGTAGGGATATAATTATATATCTTCATAAATCTGGCAGAGAACTCCTAAACTGACTCAAAACCTCCTTTTTTCAGATTATTATACTGTGTCAACACCTGTGAAGGATTTTTCTGGTCTTCCCATCTTTCAATAAAAAGAGTTGTAAAGGCATCATAATTAGCAATTGATCCTGCAGCTAAAGCTCTAAACCATTTTTTGACTTCACCTCTCAAGCTTTGAGCAAACATCCTCATTTTTGCATCATCATAATCCACTTCTTCCAAATCAATGAAATCACTAAAGTTATCAACATGTTGCTGTGCAGTATAACTACCTTCATTATCAAAAGTAAAGATCCTCTGTGCATAATTTTGAGGCAAGTCATGTAAAACCGCGGGCAAAACCAATGGGGTGAATCTGGCAGCCATAGGTGGTGGATTATAAGGTGGAACAACCACTGCCTGTTGTCTATTACCTTGTACAGGTATCCTTTGGGCTTTGGATATTCTGGACTCTACCCTTTCAGATTTTTGTAAATTTTCCCAAACAGATTTTAGAGAATAATCCCACAAAATTTTTGGATCAACTTTTGTTTCTTTCAAATCAGAATCTGACTTAGTTCTAAGCAAAATCTTTTCACTTGAACCAATATTTTCTTCCTCAAACAAATTTTCTTGTAAAGAAGGGAATATATTTGAAAACTGAGAAATACCTTCTTTCGTCTTGCCTTTGCCTCTCTCCGTCTTGAGGAGCTTTTCTAGATCGTCCACACCCGAGAAGAACTGCAAACCGGGATTTCTTCTTGTATCCATAGTGTCTTTCTCAGAGTATCTTCAAAAAACCTTCAGAAATTGTCACAAGTGAAGTCGCCAGGGCAATATCTACAACCAACTTATTTCAAACTTCCTTGCCCAAGAAATTTGACCTTTCTTTGTCGTTTCTCCCAGGGAAAATTTCACTTTCGGTCCCCGGCAACGGCGCCAAAATGTAATGTCCCTTGTTAGGAATTTTATTAAAATTGCAATTTTCCACTTTTTTCCTTGGTTCGACCTTTGACTAGTTTCGATCTCTAGGTCCCAAATTTGCCCCAAATGATCCCAAATATTCTGAGAAGGTATATGAATGATATTAGAACATAAATATGTGTTTTAGGGATGCCTTTGGACCTTTAAAATACTTCTGCAAATCCTCTTTCAATTCTGATCAATGTAGGTAACTTTACTAGTGATTTTCCTTTGACTAGTATTGGTCTCTAGGTCTCAAATTGACTCCAAATGCCTTCAAATCTTCAAGGAAGGTGTATGAATGATATTAGAACTTGAATATGATGTTTATGGATGACATATGTCCACCAAAAGACCTCTGAAAACTCTCTTAATATTCTGGACCAATTATGCAATTTTACTAGTAATTTGGGGTTCAAATCCCCCTGGGGTAAGTACTGAAAATGGCTTCCCAAATGCCTCCAAACCCACTCAAATTTATGAACAGAGGTATGTAATGTGTTAATTATTTTATTAAAGTCTCATATGCACCATTAATGGATTATTACAACTGTTCTCACCCTCTCCCATTCAACTGCAAAAATCTCCAATTCGACCCTTGGGGAAATGGCACTATTTCACCTCCCAATACAACTAAATTGAGTAAAAATGCTTCAAATGCTCAAGTATAGTACATGAAACTTGTAGAATAAATCCATGGTAGTATATTTCTCACAAATATATCATAGAATCATCCATTCATTCGAAATCATCATCAATACATTGGCTCACAACAAGGTAGTGGGGAAATGGCATTGTTCTTCCATTAAAAATGAGATTTATACATTTCTACTTGGAATTTCGACCTGAAACTTTTTGGAGATGAAGAACAGAGTATTTAATTCATATTAAAAAATAAATGGGGCATTAAAAGCTTCCCCAAAGAGTACAATAGCTCACCAAAAACGCCCTCCCTCAAGGATCAAGAATATGCCATCAAAACTGGAAATGGTTGAAGGAGTGAGCTGCAATAGAAGAAACCATGAGCTGCCCTGTAGCTTACACTTGAAAATAAAGACTCCATTAAATCTCCAAATGAAAGGTCTGAATGGCCTTTCCAATTGCCAACTTGGATGGGAATATTTCACCCTCGAAATTGGCTAAGGCAAGAAACTAGTCATCCACTAGCTCTCCCTCTTCACAAATGCAATTGCAAATTCTACAAATGATCAAAATCTGGTTTCGTTCTTTGTTATTGACATTTATAAACTTCTAATGTCCTCCATGGGTCTAATTCCTTCCAAGAGACTCATGCCAACTCAAGTTGGTAAGAGATTCCAAAGAACACCACTTGTACAACAATTCCTAGTCTCCCACTTCCACCAAATCACATGTGGAAGTATCTTAGCTTCCCTAACACCCTTGAGCGCCCTCTTGGAGTCTATTTTTAGCCCTGACATGTCATATATGTCATATGTCAGCCTTCAGGTCTGATTTGTGTCATAGGTGTCATAGCATCTTCATCATTGTTGTCATAGAGCTAGGGAATCTAGCCCAAGTGTCTCACTAGCTCCAAATTGCCTCTTCCTCTTCCATGGGAGTTACTCTTCCTCTATATTTCGACCTTGGATGAGTCATGCAATGAATAATACCCTTTGGACTCCCCCAAGTATGTTACCATTCACCTTGAATTCGAATTGGTGAAAGAATGATGCCAAGTGTAGTGGGGAAATCTAGCCATATGTGGGTCCCACTTCCTCCATGTGTCTTCATGATGAAATGCCACTTTGATTTTCACTTGCATATATTTATTTAGCTCATTTATTAAATATTTATGCCATTCTAGTGTTCAAACATCATTTATTATCCCCATTATTCCAAATCCCAAAGCTTCCACCCCAAACCTAGGAAACTAGTAATTTTCCTCCTTGGCAATTATTTGACCTTTAGCATCAATTTGACAAACTCTAATGAATAGGGCCAATGTGATTAGGCCATTGTGACCCAATACCAAATTTGGGACATGACAAATCCTCCCTTCCCAATATTGCTTGTCCTTAAGCAATTTTAAACTTGGATGTTGAAGAACCTGCTTTCTGTATAATTCTTTGAAGTTGCCATTGAATTGCCCAACCTTGAGTCTTTGAGTTTCCATGAAGATTTTAGAGAGGAACCACCATGCTTGCTGCTGCACTACTCTGATAAAAATCACTTTATTAAGTGGAAAAATCCATCTCCCATACTGCTTGTTTTCCCAAAAAATTTGAAACCAATGAGATAAAAATTATTCCAGGGTCCCATTGCTTGTATTGCACCCCAATAATTAAGAGTGCTCTCCAATCCACACCATTAGTTAAGAGGATTCCTGGATCCCATTTTCTTGTATGCATCCTTCCAAACATCATGAGTACCAAATATATATTATCAAAGTACATAACAACATAATGAAAATGTACATCAAGGATATGCTTCATCAAAGAGTCATGAAAGTGCTTATACCTCCAAGCAAGTAGACCACCATTTTCCAAGTGCATACAAGCTTCAAGTGACCAATCAAATCTGCTCCAATGACATAGGTGAGGATCCCATGTCCTATAATGCTGCTTCAAAAGGATGTGATATGCATCAAAATATTCAGCCATGTATTCTTTCATCCAAGAAGTGAATGAAGAATCTCCACTAAAATCTGAACCAAATAATGAGCAGAAAAAAC
The DNA here is from genome assembly GCA_027924585.1 of Larix kaempferi. Classification (NCBI taxonomy): domain Eukaryota; kingdom Viridiplantae; phylum Streptophyta; class Pinopsida; order Pinales; family Pinaceae; genus Larix; species Larix kaempferi. The sequence continues at coordinate 36,412,206 of BSBM01000106.1, forward strand.
AAGGAGACTTCAAATGACTCAAAGAAGTCTCACCCATACATCCTTGAATGTGATCATCATAAATATATAACAAAGTATGTCTCTTCCAACAAAAATGTTCTCCAATCATAAATCTATTCACCCACGTGCTGGATGAAGTTCCTCCAACATCAAATGAATCAAGTGCTGAGCAAGAAAAACCATGAGTCTTCAAGTGACTCAAATGCATATCATAGGTGCATCCATGTAGATGTGCATAATCATAAAGTAACAAAGGATGCTGCTGCAAATGTGAATAAGAATGTGCTCCAACCATATCATCATAAAATGTAAATCTAGGAGTTCCATACTCCTCATGTGGCACCATAAAAAAGAACCCTTTCACCCATACTTCATTGAGACTAATGTTGCAAAACATGGAATTGTAGGATGTAGGAGAATGAAACAAATCACCCAAATGTTCAAAAAGTACTGAAGTTTCATCATGGGAAGGATCCATATGGGTAGTATCATGCAGCTCCTTCAAAAGTGTAAACTCTTTGTCATAGTTTGGTTCCAATGTAGAGGAATCATGCTCTTCTTTAAAAATTGCATAACCTTCATTAAGAGACAATTCAAATTCCTCTTCCACCACATCAAGTGTTTGGATCTCTTCAAGTTCATCTTCAAACACATCAAGAACATTCAAATTTTCACATTTCTCATGATCCACCATGTCATGAGAATCCTCCAAACAATCTACCATTTGACAATCTGAAACATAAGAGGAAAAACAAGTACCTTGCAACTTTTCAAGAAGTTGCTCATTTTGAATTGTGAGCTTATGATTATCCTCATTATTCTTCAAGTATGCATCATGTAACAATTCATTAAGCTCAAACAAATGGTTTCTATCAAAAAGCAAAGACATGAAATTACCTTTGATGTGGCACATTGCTCTTTGAATCTTCTCCATGTCTTCAAGGAAGGACGTTTCCTCCAATGAAGTAGCTCTCCAACAAGAATTTGACACCAATGCTTGAGTGTCATGGAGAATGCTGAGGCACTCTTGGATCTTCTTTTCATTAATCTTTAAGGACCCTTCAAGAAAATGAGGCTCTTGCAAATAAACCTCCTCATCTTCTTCATTTTTTCTTGGACCAACTTCATGAAGCTCAAGTGGTGATGGGGAAGTTGATCTTGGTTCTTCTTCAACTGCTACAAGGTATTCATTATCATGCTTAATGGAACTTGGGCTTGCAACAACACTTTCAAAAGTGATCTCTATGTCACCAACATAGAGGTGTGAGCACCCATCAGTAGGTACTCCTTCATAGTTTAAGCATCCATAAGTAGATGCTCTTTGGTTCATGTCTAAGCTAGAAGGTGTCTCGAAATGATCTTCCATATTTTCAATAGAATCTTCTTCATGCTCTTGTGATGTCTCTTCATTTTTCTCCTTCAAGAAATATGATGCATTTTGCCCCTTGTTTTCCTTAGGATCAGTATATTTGGAAGCTCTTCTTGAATAAATATCAAAAGCTCTCCTCAAGGAGGACATCATTTCATGCACACATATATGATACTCGCTCCAAGGGTTTTTACAAGAAGAGCATAAACCTTTCTTCACTAACTCCACATCTTCATTTTTGGGCCTATTTTCAAAAACATGTTCAGCATAGTACTCAAAAGACATGGCATTTTGTGTATTTTTGCTAAAAGCGAGATATTCTTGATATTTTTGATATTGTTGGGGCAAGGTTTTATATTTTGCTCTCCATCTTTGGAACTCACTCATAGAATTATCCTTGGTTGGTGTGACACACTCATATTGATCAGATTTAAAGTCATAAGAATAATCTTCATTTCTCTTGAAATTGTAAGAAGTGTTGCATGATGGCATCTCTTCCTCGTACCATTCACATTCTGCTTCATATTGCTCATAAGCATCTGCATATTCCTCATAAGAATTGTACTCATAAGATTCATAATAATAGTAAGACATGGCTGCCTATTATTCTTGAATGTATGTACCTAATACACAGGTGCAAGGACCATGCTATGATACCACTGTAATGTCCCTTGTTAGGAATTTTATTAAAATTGCAATTTTCCACTTTTTTCCTTGGTTCGACCTTTGACTAGTTTCGATCTTTAGGTCCCAAATTTGCCCCAAATGATCCCAAATATTCTGAGAAGGTATATGAATGATATTAGAACATAAATATGTGTTTTAGGGATGCCTTTGGACCTTTAAAATACTTCTGCAAATCCTCTTTCAATTCTGATCAATGTAGGTAACTTTACTAGTGATTTTCCTTTGACTAGTATTGGTCTCTAGGTCTCAAATTGACTCCAAATGCCTTCAAATATTCAAGGAAGGTGTATGAATGATATTATAACTTGAATATGATGTTTATGGATGAAATATGTCCACCAAAAGACCTCTGCAAACTCTCTTAAGATTTTGGACCAATTATGCAATTTTACTAGTAATTTGGGGTTCAAATCCCCCTGGGGTAAGTACTGAAAATGGCTTCCCAAATGCCTCCAAACCCACTCAAATTTATGAACAGAGGTTTGTAATGTGTTAATTATTTTATTAAAGTCTCATATGAACCATTAATGTATTATTACAACTGTTCTCACCCTCTCCCATTCAACTGCAAAAATCTCCAATTCGACCCTTGGGGAAATGGCACTATTTCACCTCCCAATACAACTAAATTGAGTAAAAATGCTTCAAATGCTCAAGTACAGTACATTAAAATTGTAGAAGACATCCATGGTAGTATATTTCTCACAAATATATCAGAGAATCATCCATTCATTCGAAATCATCATCAATACATTGGCTCACAACAAGGTAGTGGGGAAATGGCATTGTTCTTCCATTAAAAATGAGATTTATACATTTCTACTTGGAATTTCGACCTGAAACTTTTTGGAGATGAAGAAAAGAGTATTTAATTCATATTAAAAAATAAATGGGGCATTAAAAGCTTCCCCAAAGAGTACAATAGCTCACCAAAAACGCCCTCCCTCAAGGATCAAGAATATGCCATCAAAATTGGAAATGGTTGAAGGAGTGAGCTGCAATAGAAGAAACCATGAGCTACCCTGTAGATTACACCTGCAAATAAAGACTCCATTAAAGCTCCAAATGAAAGGTCTGAATGGCCTTTCCAATTGCCAACTTGGATGGGAATCTTTCACCCTCGAAATTGGCTAAGGCAAGAAACTAGTCATCCACTAGCTCTCCCTCTTCACAAATGCAATTGCAAATTCTACAAATGATCAAAAGATGGTTTCATTCTTTGTTATTGACATTTATAAACTTCTAATGTCCTCCATGGGTCGAATTCCTTCCAAGAGACTCATGCCAACTCAAGTTGGTAAGAGATTCCAAAGAACACCACTTGTACAACAATTCCTAGTCTCCCACTTCCACCAAATCACATGTGGAAGCATCTTAGCTGCCCTAACACCCTTGAGCGCCCTCTTGGAGTCTATTTTTAGCCCTGACATGTCATATATGTCATATGTCAGCCTTCAGGTCTGATTTGTGTCATAGGTGTCATAGCATCTTCATCATTGTTGTCATAGAGCTAGGGAATCTAGCCCAAGTGTCTCACTAGCTCCAAATTGCCTCTTCCTCTTCCATGGGAGTTACTCTTCCTCTATATTTCAACCTTGGATGAGTCATGCAATGAATAATACCCTTTGGACTCCCCCAAGTATGTTACCATTCACCTTGAATTCGAATTGGTGAGAGAATGATGCCAAGTGTAGTGGGGAAATCTAGCCATATGTGGGTCCCACTTCCTCCATGTGTCTTCATGATGAAATGCCACTTTGATTTTCACTTGCATATATTTATTTAGATCATTTATTAAATATTTATGCCATTCTAATGTTCAAACATCATTTATTATCCCCATTATTCCAAATCCCAAAGCTTCCACCCCAAACCTAGGAAACTAGTAATTTTCCTCCTTGGCAATTATTTGACCTTTAGCATCAATTTGACAAACTCTAATGAATAGGGCCAATGTGATTAGGCCATTGTGACCCAATACCAAATTTGAGACATGACACAAAATGTTATCACTTAGATTTTATTCCGGTTGTAAAAGAATAACACCTAAGGTAACCTATTTCAAACCAAGCTTTAGGCAGAAAAATCAGCCATTTTTCCACCAGAGAGGGCTCTCTCACAATACGTATACAAAGGCTGAAATATATAAAAGTTCTCTCAAAATTTCTCAAAAAAGATTTTCTAGTTGAAAAGGAAAAAAAGAAACGTTGGGCATGGAGTCAAAGTTTCAAATATATAATGTGCCAGTAAGAGATTTATACCAAATAAATTTTCACAGAGGCAAGATAGTAATCATATCACAGTCAATCTGATTTTTGCAGGTGGTATAGGAAGAAATAATGACATTCCATCAACAACAGGCATCTAACTAGGATGAATCCATTGTCAACTTTGGAGAAAATAGTGAATATTTAAATGTGATAAAACGAGGCATAACCAGTATGAATCTCGAATTATTTCAAATGCTCATTTAAATATAGAAGAAAGACATAATGGAAGATATAACGAAGAGAGTGAACATGCACATATAAAGATAAAGGAAAAACAGACTGTAAAGCTGATCAACACATGAATCTCTGGTCTCAAAAGATAGGTATACCCACTGTATTGCCTTTATTTATCAAAAACTAGACTTCAAAACATACTTGTCTCTCAAAGGATTTCCAACCCTTTCAACAACGACTTTCATTGTTTTTATACAAAATTTGGAAGAAGCTTGACATAACTGCTTCTTCTAACTAATAACTGAAAATACTTTAACTTAAAAGATAACTGTCTTTGAGCAACAGATAACTGTCTTCAAATAATATTACAAATTTAAAATAAAAGTATCTTTTTGCCACTTGGCAAAAATTTTGAATATCATCTTTTCGCCACTTGGCAAGAGTTTTGAAAGCATCTATGAATGGACAGAATATCTTGTCCTTCCATATTTTTTCACATAATTCCACTGGTCGGCCGTGGGTAAGTCATAGTTGGTCATTTCCTTTACCAAGACTCGCATTTCAACATGACCTGCATAAGAAACAGGAAGAAGATTTCCACAGGTTGATATTAGCATCTTTAAAATTTCAAAATCCTCTGATATTTTTTCCATTAAAATTTCTCCTATGAGCATATGATCCAACTGTTGGAACTTTCTGTGATCCATCCTTATGTCAAATAGCAATCTCTTATATTCATTAGGAGGAATTAATTCACTTTTTTCATTCCAAAAAGTAGGGAATCCTTTGTTTACTAATTTTTCAAATTGCTTTTTGAACTTTACTACTTCTTCCCGTATTTCCTCAGCTTTGGCTTCAATATTCTCAACATGCGAGTATTTCCCCAAGATCCTTCTGGCCCATGTGATGACTGAAATTCTGTTCATTATGTTCATGGCTGTTAGGTCTGCCTCAGTTAGACTGTTTAAAAAGGTTATTGCTTTCTGGGCTACTTCTTTTGGCTTTTTATTTAAGTTTTCCCTGACTGCTCTGCAACTTTCGAAGGCATCTTTGACCACTTTTTCTTTGACTCTTATGTAATCCAGATATGGTCTTAGTTTCTCAACTTCTTTTATGATTTGGTCCCACACCATGTGTTTGCACCCTTGCATAGCAGCTTGCCCTGTCACATGAGCTTCTAATCCTTTATTATTATTGCTTAATTCCTGATTCTTTGTCTGCAAAGTTTTTATTTATTTATTTTTTATTTCATTCTCTTTTGTCAGCTTCTGTATTTCAATCTTCAATTCTTTGATTTCATTTTATTTCAAGCTTACTTGGGACATAGCTTGTAAAATATCATCTACTCCTGTTTTATCTTCCTGTGTGTCTGTTTGTACTCGTTGCTGACCACTTTCTGCTAATCTTTTCCTTGCTTCTGCCAACTGTCCTTCTAAAATGATTTTCTCTTTTTCCCAATGATCTTTTTCATCAGAAAGCTTTAACATTTTAGTAGTAACATCATTGAATTCATTAGATAATTCTTCTTTTTCTTTTTCCAATATTGTCAATTCTGCTCCTTGGATAAGTACAGTGTCTGAAATTTTTAATTTTCGTCTCAACATCAGGATTGTATCGTCTTTCTCTTTGAGCAATTTTGTTGCTGCATCTCCTTCTTTATTTATCAAATCTACCTGCAATTTTTTAATTTGTTGCTGTCGAGACTTATTCTCTGCCTTCTCCTGTCTCAACTGATTATTCAACTTATCCACTGAACTTTTCAACTTGTCTGCCCTTAATATGGCCCCCAAATAGTCCGAATATATGACTTCTCCAGTTTGTCTATGCAATAAAATTTTATCCGGGGCATTTATTTTAGACAAATCTATATTCATTTCTGAAATCTTATTTTTTGTGACAACTAAAAATTTCAAGGAATTCTGTCTGATATTTCTGCTAGTAAATAGGCTTACCTCAGTATTAGATATACTTCTAACCTTCGGAAACAATTGACTGGTTTGTTTCGCGGACTCCTGTTTATTTCGACTATGCTCATCAAATACATCCATGATATTCTGGGGTCTATTTACATCACCCTCTATAGGGGTTTCTTCAATGTTGTACTCTTTAACTGTAACCTCTGGTATTTCTTCTTCAGATGTTTTAGCCTCTTCTGAAATTGTTGTAAACTCTTGTGGTTCATTCATTTTCAATCTTTTCCCTCTTTCTGTTTCTTCATCTTCAATGATCATTATGTCCTGTATGGGTCTTTTAGATCCCACCAATGCAATATCTATTTCGCTTTCTGTCTCTGTTGTTGTGTCAATCAATGCCATTTCTTTGTTAGATGTATCCAGAATGGTTTCTTCTTTATATTCTAGCCAATTGGCTCTGTCCGACATTCCTTCAACAATCTGATGGTTCAGGGCCTTGATACGATGCTCCGTTCTTCGTTTTGATATGATGTTTAACGGGTCATACTCCATAGCCGTATCTGACTCGAAATTCATATCCTTCAACAACTTCTCTATATACACAACAACATTCTTATTCTTTATTGTGAATGGACCAAATGTGAATGGGTATTTAATGTCTGTTGCTTGTTTGTGAACCAAAAAATTGTTATCTTCCACAATCAACTTTTGTCTTAAGAATTCCAAGGCAAAAACCCTTAAAGTAAGAAAAGCTGGGTAACACATAGGGTTTATGTCTGAACCCATATAATCTGATTACTGTACTGTCTTTCGACAAAAACCAATCTCCTGTTGCGTATTCTGTACTCAATTGCATGGATGCCTGCATTTTCCGGTAGTACTCTAGGCAGATTTTTTCCAAAAATCATTCTATAAATCTCTGAGAGCATGTAATTGATGTAATTGAACATGTTATTTTCTAGTAAAGTCGTGAAAATGATTTCTGGGAACTGCAAACTCTTCTTGACTGGCTATCATAATCATTTTCATCAAAAAGGCCTGAAACCTGAAATGTTTGAGAGTGGGAAAATTGACCATCTGGTCATGAATCTTTTCTGTTAGGAATGCTTCAAAATTAAGTCGAGGGATTTGGTTTTCATCAATCCCTGACTGGACTGTGCTCATTTTGTACAATAGACTCAATTGAAACTCGGTTACATAGAAATCCGTATCCAAACCTAGAACTAAGGCCAATAATGTCAAAACTAACTGGGTATTTTCATTAAAAAGATTGATATCTATAGGGTATGGGACCTCCAAAATGCTGGTCTCTGGCTTGAGACACGATGACAAAAACATTTCCCTATCGTTTTGAGAAACACGATGATAATTTTCAATAATGGAGACTTCAGAAAAAACCTCAGGGTCAAGGGTTTGGGAACAATCTACTTCTAGGGCTTTAATTAACTTTGCTGTCTTTATTTCGCAAATGACTCGGGTTTTTTTGGCTGTTTAGAACGACTTTTTCTTCCCGGGAGTAATTTTCGACACACCATGATACGAATTCTGGGAAAAAAGGGATTTGGTCGGGGCAAAAGGCTATCAAAGACGACTGGTGAACTCTGTGGGGATCTATCCCTTCCTTTAACAATTCAGACAACCTAATTTTTATATCAGAGACTGGTAACCTAATTAGGGTATCGTAGACGTCTTCGTCTTTATCCTCTAGGGCTTCTTTTGATTTAAAAATGTCTATATCGTGCACAGTCTCCATTAAAACGTTTCTTTAAACAAAATTCTGTTTAAAAAGTAGGACAGGTCACCAGACGCTACCTGTATGTACCCGCCTTTCACCTTTTGTCGCAATCGCAGACCTCCACCAGTCTTCAGAGCTTTCTAGGATAGCAACACATGTAGAATGCCGTTATGTGAGCCCCTTTTGTTTTATATAAGTCTTTTAAATTAACTTCCCTGCACCTTTATGAATGCGGTTCATATCTGACCATTGATCTCGAGACTTTGTTTTGGGCCATCAGATCTCGTCTCCCTTTATTCCATTTGGTGGTATCCGCGATCACAAAGCTATGTTCTTCTCCGATTTATTCCCTGCGCGGATCAACCACCTGCTGAACCTGTTAGAGTGGTTTATTCTCCGCGACCGCTCTTCCTCACATCCGGTGTGCACCTTCCTAGATGCGGATGAAACAATGGCCGTTGATTTGATTAAGGTTTATATCGGCCTCCGATTGCTACAAAGTATAACGCCATGTGTTATGGCCATGCCAAGTTTTCTCCACCTGCCACGTGTCAGGTCCCACCCTGCCACGTACTATGGCCTCGCCACGTTTCCATATTTGGTGGTTCCGCCCGGCGCTATGGTGGTTTCCGATACCACCATATCACATATGCGAAGGGATGAGGTTCGGAAATGTGCCCCGGTGGTATTGATTCCGCTACCGCCCACAACTATTTGCCAATGATCACTTTGGCGATGCGGGGAGTGATATTAGCCGTAGATCTTGATCTCTATCATCTCCGCTGATGAAACTTGGTCGGGATTTAATCCTTTCCTAAATTTGCTTTCGGACTTTGTAAATGTGGGTTTTTCCTTTATGTTTTTGTATTGCAAACCTTTATTCAACCCTTTTGTGGTGATTTCTTCTCCTTTAGGACATTTTAGCAAAACTTTTTAAGACTTAGGTTTTCTCAGACATGGTGTCAACAATGCTAAATGGGCAAAAAATACAGCAAAAAATATTTTCAAAAAATTGGCCGAATTCAAAAAAATTGCATTGCGGGTTTTGGGAAAACAGCCGCGATGTGCAGCGCGGGTTTCGACCGTGCAGTCATGATGTGCAGCGTGGGTTTCGGTCGCGAAGCCACGATGTGCAACATGAGTTTCATTCACGCATTTGCGATGTGCAGCGCGGGTTTCGACCGCGAAGCCGCGATGTGCAGCGCGGGTTTTGGTCACACAGGTGCGATGTGCAGTGTGGCAAATGGCTGCGAAGCCGCGATGTGTAGTGCGTAAAATGGCCACGAAGACGTGGCACGCCGCGCGGAAAAAAGTTGCGAGGTCGTGATGAGCCGTGCGACTGTCGGGCGAGAAGCCGCGAGGCGAAAGCCATAAAACAAACGCCGAAAAACGAACTCGAAAATGGTAATTTCAGGCTATTAATGGCAATAAAAAGGGCCAAGATCTAGAACAACAATGGATCTACTGTCTAGGATGACAAATCTATGAATTAAAATGATTAAAACTAACAAAAACTAAGATCTAAAGCAAAAAATGGAGATCTAAGAATTCGAAGCCAGCGGAGTCGCCAAAAAATGTTGGCTTGGTTTTGCAACCAAGCTTTGTGCAATGGGCACCTATCAACAATGTGATAACAGTTTCAATATTGAAAGCAAAAACAATTATAAATTAAATCTAAATCTAAACTAGCATGTGCATATAACAAATAAATTTTTTAAAAATGATTCAAGAACAAGAAATAAAAGAATAGGTGTTCTGTATTAAGATACCTCAAATGGTGAGGATTTGTGTTGAGCAACTCCCAAGGTGAGTAGCTCCAAGCTCCAAAGGTCTCTTCTCCAAGATGCTGAAAATGGCCAAAAGTCTCATGAGAGATTTTGACAGCGTGAGGATAGGATGATGGATGGATGGAAAGTGAGGAGCCCCTACCACCTTTTATAGTTTTTGGTGGTGGGGAATACCATTATGGTTTTGAGGAAACCAATGGTATTGACCAACATGGTTTAGGTACCTTTTCCCTCCTTTTTCCTTTTTTGAATATTTTTAATATTTTTATCCCCCTTTTAATGTTTTTGGGAATTCTGGACCCTTTTTGAGGGTTTTTTATGTTTTTTGAGGAAAAATATTCATTTTGAGGGGAAAAAGGGGTGTATTATGGTCTTTTGGTGACCTTTGGATGTCTTTAGAGGCTCAAATGGTGGAAAAGTGGACAAATGGGTCATGTGAATAAGGAAATGAGCTAGTGAGCAGTTTTTGGGTGTTAACACTTGTGCTATTTGTCTCTAACATCCCTATACGGAAGCATTGACATGTGTTGTATGTCTCTAACATTCCTATATGGAAGCATTGGCATTTCCAGAGCATTTCATCTCTTGCATATTTAAATAGTGAACCCATGATTAAGACCATTAGTGACTTGTCATTTCATAATTTATTTTAAGTGATATCATGAGTTGATCATAATTTGCTATATGTTGATCATATTAAACATTTTGATTTATATATCTCATGTCATGTTTATTTCGATAATATTTTACTCAATATTTATATGGCTTTGAGCAATATTATAATCTTGAAATATTTATCATGAGCACCTTGTTCTTGTTGCAATGAGATTTCTATTCTTATGATTGCATAGGTTATCTTGTTCTTACTTGTCTCTAATGTTCCTTATATATAGAAGCATTGACATGTGTTTCTTGTCTCTAACGTTCATATATGGAAGCATTGACATTTTTAGGGCATTCACCTTGTTAGCACCCAAATCGACCCTGAGGTTGTAGAAAGTCCTCTTTGAGGTAACACACAGAACCACTTTAGGAAAGATAAGCTGGCTTCTATATCTCCAGAGAGGGATCTCTCAATGGTATTTTAACCAGGCCAGATATATGAATTAAAACTAGAATTAGATTGTAGATTGGTTGAAACAATGTGAAAATTCATTGGGCAATGGAGTCAAAAAATAGTTATGATGATAAAGTGGCATTGCTTTGCAAATAATTCCTAACAGAGGTAAGGTAGCTACTCATTCACAATCAAAGAGCTGTTTGTCTGGTGATAAGGAAGAAAATAAGAACAACCCATCAATACAGAGCATTATTAAATGAATTATGCATCAACTTAAGTATAAAAAAGATTGTGGATGCTTGGAATCAAAGAAACATAGCATATTTATATGAATTCTGACTCAATACACACTTATTCAAACATGAAAGAAAACATTATGAAGTAGATAACAGGGAAAACTTTCACATGAAGAAGGAGAAGATACATACTGAAAATTAAATAACACATGAATCTCTGCTAAAAAATGCTTGCTCGGCTCAGCCAATTTATATTAACTGAACATATCAAAATACCAAAAACCTCATGGGTCCAACAGGTTTCAACCCCTATTCTTTATTTCATTTGGGTATATATAAGCATTTTCAGCCTTTAGGTTCGAATCATTCTAACAGAAAACAACTACAACCATACTGACACCTACTCAGCCTAGTCCACTACTTCTGAGAACATAAATGAGTACTTACAGACAGGTCTACCTGATTTTACATGTGTCACTGTACAATTGCTAACTACAATAGCTCCTAAGTAGCTGGAAGGTATTAAGTGGTTCCAAAATATAAGAATATTACATATTCAGAAAGAGTTCGAAACATACTGATACGACGAGATGCAAAATGTCACAAAACAGACCACCACCCTACGTCTGAGCTATTAATTGGCCTTGCGGGTCGAAGAAATCCTCCACCTTCAGGGAATCAACCACCTGTTTGTTTTCTATGGAAGGAGGTGGTGCCACTTCCTTAGTGGGAACAAAAAAATCTTTGAGAATCTCTCTGGTCTGGTGGGTGCACTGTTCAACCTTTCGGGCTTCTCTCTTTTTCCTTTGTCGAGTCTTCTTACACATATGTCGACCTCTGTGCTCCTCGAGCTCGCTGGCAGTACTCTCCTCCGTGTGGTCGAATTTTATAGGGGATGAAGGAATGTGGTTATCCTCCACATTGGACCACACCTTCTCTAGTACAAAAATTACTTTGGCTCCCTGATCCTTTTCCATGACGGGCTCTCAAATAAAATATATCCGGGTTGCTGAGTCTGCCACCCTTTCGAACACTGATGCAAACAATAAACTTTGGGAGCCCATTTATAATGACTGTGCTAATGATGGTAACCTAGAGTAACCATTTGGCATGATCATCCGACTGGAATCTCCAAATGAGCGAGAATGATGACTGAGCTCTGGGTTGGCGTCAAATGGATTTGAATAGAACTCCGTGTTAAGTGAAAAAGGAAAATGACGGCTTTGACGTGGTTGCTTTCCCTTGGGCTATCATTCATTCGCAGCAGAGGTGTTTTTCGACCATCCATCTCCATGATCAATCAGCACCGTCGATCTTGATCTCCTTCGTATCCAGGCCATCTAAAGATGCGCCCCTCACTATGCTTCAAAATTTTTTGGAACGTTAGTTGTTCGCACTAGTTCAATCAGCGAACCAATCCTCCGCCATAGATCTTAGCTCCACCATATCCGAGCCGTCTAAACCATGCGGGGTCTACCCCAACTTTGTAAATTTTGAACTATCCCTTTTTCGCGTATGTTGAGTCGACGAAGTTGACGCCTCCCGTAGATCTGTTCCTTTGCCCGTCAATCAAATTTTGAAGTTGCTCACGGGCTAAACACTCCTCCTTTGTGTTAAAATACCTCACTCCTTTTGCCCAATTGTTCCTCAGCCATTGATCGCCATTGCTACATATCGACATCCTTCACCAGCGCCATTATTTAACCAAGGACGGATTTTTTCCTTTTTAACCCTTTTCTGTAATGTTTAGAACTTAAGGTCTTGGATCATTTCCTTCTCCCGCTACAACTAAACGTTCAGAGCTCTCGCTTGGCACCCCCTGGGCCTCCATGATCTAAAAACTGAGGCCATCATTCACTATCTTCAGGGGTCTAACCCTCCCAGTCACCCAAGACAAAACTGGTGTCAACAACTGGCTCCAATTGGGGATGCTATCCTCCTTGCGAGGTAGCAAAGAACCCCGTAGACCAAGTGCCTGATCCATTGGGCTGTCCCCAAACTTTTCTGAAGTCTTCATCCTATTCTGATCTGTAACCATCCACTGAAAAATACACTAAAATTTTGCTGAAATGAAGCTTAAAACTAAAACCTAAACTTCTCTATTGAAACCAAACTAAAAAATAGCTGGGAAAGATGCTCGTCATGTTGAGCTTATTTATGTATAAATCACTAAACCATATGCTGCTTGAAATGAATGCAACATCAGGCGATACAAAAGTGCCAATGTAACCAATCAAGCAACTGATCCAATAAGCAAACCTTCTCATAATGCTTGACAAAAATCAGAGAATAAAAACATAATGGCAAAAAGAAATTATGATAGGTGTAACCCTTTTGGCAGAAACCTAACCAATGGCCCCAACCGAAAAATATCTCCATGTACTTAGCTACTAGGTCATAAGAGGCATGACATCCTTCAAAAAACTTTGTTATTTGCTTGACATGACACGTTTCAGACAGAACTTGAAAATCATGTGGGTTTGATCCATCATGCAACTCAGCGAGGCTAAAACCATCAGACTCACACAAATCATTCTACTGTAACTGTAGCTTTGTAATATGAGAGGTTGTTTCAACACATGACCTATCAGTAATATCATCCTCTTGGCTGCCTAGAATTCTTGGATTGAAAACCTGATTTCGCTCCTGTATTTCAGAAGAAATACCATCCTGATTCTCAAATGGACCAAGAAGAACAACCCTTTCTTGACAGAGAATTGCTAGAACTGAATGACATGAAATAAAATCTTCCTTAATATTTCAGTCTTCTTTTTCAGTCATAGAACTATGACATGCGAGTTGCAGGCTATGGTTACATGTATGGGAAGAGTGCCCCCTTGAGATAAGATATTCCATTAAGTGCTCAGAGAAATCATCTTCATGATCATCATAAATTGGTAGGTCATGGCACACTGGTTCATCAACAATAGGAGGGATTAGTACAACAATGAGTAGATTAGTAATTTTGTCACAAAGGGCTGCAATACTTTCCTCATGGAGAGATAAATTTGACCTTACACAGACCTCTTGGCTTAAGGAATAAAAAATGGATGAGATGAGGGATTGGTTGACCGCTGATCTTGATCTTGCTCTTGGGGGCCTAGTTCTTGATGATGGCAGAATGGGTGTAACACTTTTCTATTCATAACCTCGAAACCTTTCTTCATAGTGTCAGATACTTTAGAGTAGAGGGGCAGGGTATTACCTTCATCAGGCTCAGTATCCACTATGTTTTCATCATTTTGGTCATAAATTTCAATCAAATTTTCTTCACCACTTGGTCTAGGACTTGTAGAAAGTTCAGTTGCCCTTTCAGGTGCAATATCCAAGTAGCCATCAGTATACTCATCATATATAGGTGGACTGAAATCTCTTTCAAAACCATTCACAACAGATATTTCAACATGCTGACTGTAATATTCATAAAACAAATTAGCATAACCCTCCCCTTGTAACAATATTTCAGAAGTGGGACAATAAGAAGAAGGATTTGATTGGCAGTCCCAACTTTCCTCTTTATCCCACAAATATTGGCAGGGCTGTGGCAAACCATTATCTATTTCAGAGAAGGAAATGTAGTTGGTTAAATCGGAAAATTGGTTTATGTCATTTTCAATCAAGGAAGACATTATCAACCATTGGGAATCTTCTTGAACATATTGACAATTACCCTCCTCTTCTTTTTACTGATGATGGAAAGGCCTCTCATGCAAGGATTCTAAAATTCATTCATTCTTATAAGTATACAAGTCCCACAAGGTTTCTCTCAAATCTCTATCTAGCACATCTTTATCCAAAGCATCAATCCCCATAAGTTGAAAAAGGGCATCAAGATTTTTACAAAAGATTTCGACCAACTCCAAAGAGGGATAATTGTACTTATACTCTCTACAAAAGGATGAATAAAAATCTTGGAGGGAATATACACTAGCAGGTGGTAAACCTTCATACCAAACCGTTGCTTCCTCTTCTAATGTTGCCATAAACATTTTCATCAAACAATCCTCATGTAATCCAACTCCCAGCTTGTGTATATGCATATGAAATCTATCCAAATGAGTAGCAACATCACCTCCTTGTTGATATTTAAATTTAGGTAAACAGGTCTTCCAATCTACTTTAGGAATAGGATTCGAAAAACCAGGGATGTGAGACCTGTTCATGGGAGCATACCTTTTTGAAAATGAGTCCATCTCGAAATAGTGGAGCTGCAGGTTCTGATGGAGAACTGATTGTACTATCTTGTGAAACAATGGAATTATGGATTTCTTCAATGTGGAGTCGCCATGAGACCTTCAACATCTTAACTCTGACATGGAGTCACCACTCTCCCCAGTGGAGTTCACCAATTTTCCCTAGTGGAGCTACCTTCAATTGAAAATTCGGGTGAGTGGAGTCGCCAGGGAAAATATACAACCTCCTTCAAATGCATAAATCTCTGTTTGCCCACAGAAATCCCTTCCTTCTATGAAAACTAGAGCTCTTTGTTGTTTCTCCCAGAGACCATATAACTCTCGTTCCCCGACAACAGCCCCAATTATGTTAGCACCCAAATCGACCCTGAGGTTGTAGAAAGGCCTCTTTGAGGTAACACACAGAACCACTTCAAGAAAGATAAGCTGGCTTCTATCTCTCGAGAGAGGGATCTCTCAATGGTATTTTAACCAGGCTAGATATATGAATTAAAACTAGAATTAGATTGTAGATTGGTTGAAACAAGGTGAAAATTCATTGGGCAATGGAGTCAAAAAAAATTTATGATGATAAAGTGGCATTGCTTTGTAAATAATTCCTAACAGAGGCAAGGTAGTTACTCATTCACAGTCAAAGAGCTGTTTGTCTAGTGATAAGGAAGAAAATAAGAACAACCCATCAATACAAAGCATTATTAAATGAATTCTGCATCAACTTTAGTAGAAAAATGATTGTGGATGCTTGGAATCAAAGAAACATAGCATATTTATATGAATTCTGCCTCAATACACACTTATCCAAACATGAAAGAAAACATTATGAAGTGGATAACAAGGAAAACATTCAAATGAAGAAGGAGAAGATACAAATTGCAAATTAAATAACATAGGAATCTCTGCTAAAAAATGCTTGCTAGGCTCAGCCAATTTATATTAACTAAACATCTCAAAACACCAAAAACCTCATGGGTCCAACATGTTTCAACCCCTGTTCTTCATTTCATGTGGGTATATATAGGAATTTTCAGCCTTTAGGTTCGAATCATTCTAACAGAAAAAATCTACAGCCGTACTGACACCTGCTCAGCCTAGTCCACTACTTCTGAGAACATAAACAAGTACTGATAGACAAGTCTACCTAATTTTACATGTGTCACTGTACAATTTCTAACTACAACAACTCCTAAGCAACTGGAAGGTCTTAAGTGTTTCCAAAAGATAAGAATATTACATATTTGGAAAGAGTTCGAAACAGACTAATATGACGGGACGCAAAATGTCACAAAACAGACTGCCACCCTACGTCTGAGCTATTACTTGGCCTTGTGGGTCGAAGAAATCCTCCACCTTCAGGGAATTCACCACCTGTTCATTTTCTATGGAAGGAGGTGGTGCCACTTATTCAGTGGGAACAACAAAATATTTGAGAATCTCTCTAGTATGGTGGGTGCATTGTTCAACCTTTCGGGCTTCTCTCTTTTTCTTTCCACTGAGTCTTCTTGCACATCTGTCGACCTCTGTTCTCCTCAGGCTCGCTGGTAGTATTCTCCTCCATGTGGTCGAATTTTATAGGGGATGAAGGAACGTGGTTATCCTCCACATCAGACCACACCTTCTCTGGTACAAAAATTACTTCGGCTCCCTGATCCTTTTCCATGACGGGCTCTCGAATGAAAGATATCCGGGCTATTGAGTCTGCCACCCTTTCGAACACTGATGCAAATAGTAAACTTTGGGAGCCCACTTATAATGATTGTGCTAATGATGGTAACCCAGATTAATCATTTGGCATGATCATCCGAATGGAATCTCCAAATGAGCGAGAATGACGACTGATCTCTGGGTTGGCGTCAAATGGATTTGACCAGAACTCTGTGTTAAGTGAAAAAGGTAAATGACAGCTCTGACGTGGCTGCTTTCCCTTGGGATATCATTCATTCGTAGCAGATGTGTTTTTCAACCATCCATATCCATGATCAATCAACAGCGTCGATCTTGATCTCCTTCGTATCCAGGCCATCTAAAGATGCGCCCCTCACCATGCTTCACAGATTTTTGGATTGTTAGTTGTCCGTGCTAGTTCAACAAGCGAACTAATCCTCCACCGTAGATCTCAGCTCCACTAGGTTCGAGCCATCTAAACCATGCGGGGTCTACCACAACTTCGCAAATTTTGAACTGTCCCTTTTTCGCGTATGTTGAGTTGACGAAGTTGACGCCACCCGTAGATCCATTCCTTTTCTCGTCGATCAACTTTCGAAGTTGCTTGTAGACTAAACACTTCGTTGTTTTAAAATACCTCCTACTCCTTTCGCGATGTTGTTCCTCGTCCATTGATCGCCGTTGCTACAGATCCACATCCTTCACCAGTGCCATTATTTAACTGGGGATGGATTTTTTCCTTTTTAACCCTTTCTGTAATGTTTAGAACTTAGGGTCTTGGATCATTTCCTTCTCCCGCTGCAACTAAATGTTCAGAGCTCTCGCTTGGCACCCCCTGAGCCTCCATGATCTGAAAACCAAGGCCATCATTCACTATCTTCAGGGGTTTAACCCTCCTAGTCACCCAAGACAAAACTGGTGTCAACACACCTCTTGCATATTAACATCATACTAATAAGAAATGCACCTATGCTTAAGATTAGTTGCTTGATGATTAAATTTTCATATATTTAAGTGAAATCTTGGGCTCACTATTTATATGTTGTGGTTGACACTTAATGTGTAAAAGTAACTTCATTTTCATTAATGAGCAAGTTAATCTTTTATTTGATCATATTATGTTGCCATCTTTTTATATGATGTTTGCTTACCTTTGGTGTATAAGAATTTTCATTTATGTATGAGCACCTTTATTTTATGATCTTTATATGCTTTAATCTTGGAAGTTCTTGTGCAAATAAGTTTTCTGTTTAGGCTTTCACCTTATTCCAGAAATAATGAAGCACTATCTTCTATTGTTAAAGTCATGATGTTCATCTGTATGATATCATTTTCTATGTATAGACCATTGGGGTCTTGTTTCTTCGATGTTTGAGGTCTTCTACAAATATTTCTATTGCACCTTGATTGGAAGAATGTCTGCTATCTACATGCGTATTGGCCATATGGGTATTTTGTACACTGTTGTGGTGTTCTTAGCGACATGTTTGGTTGTATCAATAGTCAGAAGGTATCTGTACAATGGTGTGGATGTTATATAAGAGTCCTTCAACTATCAGTTATGGTTGTGATGATTCTTGT
Organism: Larix kaempferi; assembly: GCA_027924585.1. Lineage (NCBI taxonomy): Eukaryota > Viridiplantae > Streptophyta > Pinopsida > Pinales > Pinaceae > Larix > Larix kaempferi. The sequence continues at coordinate 36,430,873 of BSBM01000106.1, forward strand.
GGTGATCTAGGCATCTTGTGGATCTAGTAGCCAGGATGGATTCTCTTTAGATCTGGGAACCTTGCTGTTGGATTGCATCACATGTTCTCGACATCTGTTGGATCTAGTAGCCATAAAGGCTTCTCTTTAGATATGAGAATCTTGTTGTTGGTATTTTATCATACAACCTAGTTCATGTGCAATTTCATGATTAAGTGAGAAGCGGTTGTTCTTCATCAAATTCCATCAACCGAAGTATTCTTCGTATTTGCAGCTGTGGTTCTTCTGGAAGTTGTCATCAAGGGGGAGCAATAATGACTCATTTCTTCCTTTGTTAGTGGGATTTTGGGTGAAAACATGAAGTTGGGAAACAATTTTGGCTTGTTTTTTACAAACAAAACTGCTAAATTTTATGTTTTTCAACTTCGACCTCTTCAAACCCATATCTCCCTTAGGAATTTCAACTTGAAGTAAACATAAAGGTTTTATATAATTGAATTATCTTTCTACTCGTATTTTTTTAATTTTTTTTATGGACATATCGTGGGACAAATTTGTTGGCAACCAACGGCATATACTTGAAAATTTTAGGTATGGATAATGAGTGACCTGTGTTGACGTCGGTTTTTTGATAGATGGTTATTCATTTTAGGGAAAAAAAATTTAGGCTCATAATCTACACACACTACACTGGTGCATGGACTATATTTTGAGTTTTTTAAGACTTGGGAACTATTTTTTATTATTTATCGAAACAACATATGTTCAAAGAATGATGCATTATCGACACATGTTTTTTTCTTCGCATTTTATTTAAAATGTGACTCTTATTGGAAAAACTAAAAGTACCCTTTTGAAGAGGATGAGCCAATTATGATCTCTATGAAATTTCAAATTTTTTGGTGTTGCCTTTGTTATGATATTGAATTTTCATTTCGGGTGATTTTCAGAGTAATAAAATTCTTAAGGGATAAGGTTTAGAAAACATTTATTAATAAATAGAAATTCAAATCGAAATGAAACAATTATTATATCATTGGAAACTAGATTCAGAGATGAATCCATTGCTACCAAGTTCGACAAATAATACTTAAAATTTGCAGGGGTTTGGGCTTGCTGAAGTTGCAGGTTCCAGAAAGATGCCAGATATTTTCACAGGTTTTGTTGACCATAAACTCTCAGTCGAAAAATACCTTCCCAACTCTCGGCCGAGAGTTAGTTCAAGCTCTCGTCCAAGAGTTTTTTTGAAAATACAGCGTGGTGATTCGTTCAAACTCTCGGCCGAGAGTTTGAACTCTCAAAATTCTCACCTAGAGTTTTTTAAACTTTTGACTAAGAGTTTGAGGTTGACTTTTTTTCCCCTATTCATCCGCGCGCCCTTTTTTTTTTTTTTTTCACTCCGTTGTCACGGAATTGTTTCCCAGCTTTTCCTTTTCACCCTTTTCTCCCAGCCATTATTAGGGGGGGGTGTTGGAATATTTTATATTTCTTGGAAGGTAATAATGTCATTGTATTATGTTGGAAGATATCCACAATATTATGTAAAAGAGTAATACATTTATCCCATATTCATTATGGTAAAATATACTCTTGATATTCATTATTATATAAATAGATGTTATTATGGTAAATTATATTATCCCACATGTAATATGTGAGAGTAATTCCTCCTCATCTCTTGGTATATAATAGAGTCAAGGGAGTCTTTCAAATTCATCCCATGGTGGATCACTCATCATGATCTATACTTTCACAAGTATTGCTATATTGTATTGGGGTTATTGGCATTGCTCTCTGTAAGCTTGGAGGAGATATTTTGGAGATAATATAAGACTACCTTCCCGTGGACGTAGCCCAATTGGGTGAACCACTTATATCTGGTGTACTCTTTTCTCTTGTTCTCTTTCTGTTCTTATTTACTGTGATATGTTATTGTTTGCATAGATAGGTAAGCTAGTTTAGTTAGATCCATATCTCTGACACAACACCCCCCTTAATCCAGACTATGAGGAAAAAAAATAAAAATTAGGGTCTTGGTTACTAAGACCAAAGGTCACCCTGTACAACAGTCTAAAAATGTGAGGAAAGAAGGAAAATCTAGTGGGAATAAAACCCCCCCTAAAGATAGACTGAAACCTACCAAAATTTTAATAATGCTCTCCAGAGATGAAGATGTTTGGAGGTATCTTCCTCCTTGGTAGAAGAGGATCATGCTCCCAAGGCATGTGCTTGAATTCTCCACCAATGGAAGCAAGCAAATCTGGAAGCTCTCTGAACTTGTCCTTCAGACCAAACATGGTGAGAACAAATCCAAAAATATGAAGATCATCCTGGAACCTATAATTTGAACCAACTGAGGTAGGATCATCTCCAACCAGATCTAATTTCTCTTGAAACTTGAACTTTTGATCAATGGAATTTAAATCTTCTCCAAGAATTGATAGATGGTTTCTTGTGATCTGCTTTGAACCAACAAGGGTGAGATCAAAACCAAAATCACCAAAATATGCCTGAGACTTGAACCCAAGTGAATGGTAGTGTCCTCCATCTTCAAAGAAAATCTGAGAGCATGTTCCAATGATCAAATAGAATTTCATAGGAAGCATGTGATCAAGGAGGGTGAATGCATCACCTTCAAAATCTGATTTAACCTCCAAAACATTCAATAGATCATCATTCTGCACATCAACAAACTCATGTGAAAGAGAGGATTTAAGAACCTCTTTAGATTCTAGAGTTTGAACTGGCTTATCTTTCTCAGAATTTGAAACAGAAGATATTGAGAACATGAGTGAGGAATGGATAATATCTCCAAAAGGATCAACTTCATCAGTTGTGTCACTTTCATCTGCATCAGCTACATGGGAAGGGGACAATTCGACACTGTCTTCAACTTCTAGAGAAACAGAGGAAGTAATGTCTTAAACATGAACTTCCTATGTTGAATCTACAGCTTCTTCTTCATCTTGAACAACTTCATCATGAGAGATGATTGAGTCTGGGACATAATTAGAGAGAACAATTAAGGAGGTATCACTGGGCTTGTTCTCCAAATAATTTGCACCAATCTCTTCATTTTGCTTTCCAAATGATTTTTCCAGTTGGGCCCATAGATCACTTGGATATTCAATAGTTTTAATGAGGTAACACATATTAGGAGACATAGCAATACACATTGCTACAAAATCTCTGTCACATTAATTTATCCAATCATTCTCTTCTTCATAGGAAGAACAATATCTCATAACATCAATACACATATAAAAAATACCTTGTATCTTTAGATATGCTATCATCTTTGGTTTCCACTCATCATAGTTGAATGGAGAGAGAGGAAGAATCGCTTTCAGATTCATGGAAGTTGTTGTAGAATACCTACAAAAAAAATGGAAAAATATCTGGAGGATTGTTACTGAATCTATTAAACACTGATTTAGGATAGTAGGCACTTTTATCTGGATCCTTCACACCTGGATAGACCTAAAAGGATTTCTCCAATGAATTCATTGCAAGGGCACTAGGATTTGAAGTGGAAATCCAGAGGCCTCTGGTGCTCTACTGAAAGCAACTACTCAATATACTGCTGGAACTGCTGCAACTCCTACACTCAAAATCTTTCATGAGCTCTGATACCATGTGAAATTCCACAAGGGTAGATCATTGAGCTTGAAAAAACCTCACAATTTTACACTGTTATTACTGAGAAGAATTAGATAGAAACATGGATCAATTCACTCATAAAACTGAAACACACATGGAAAAATGTTGTTGATACATTAATCAGTTGTAAGATGGAAATAAAAAAGTGTTACAATAGAATGAATTCGATACTCACAGGGAGATTCGAATTCACCTCAAGTATAGACTTAGTTTGCATTGGAACCATCTCCCGATAAGGTTCAGTGACCACTGATGATGAATAATCAGTTAACTGAGGTAGAACTGAGCATAACTGTATCATGTGGGAACCAAAATAGGGGAGAAGACTCCAAGGGGGCAAAATACTGACTTGTAGTGGTCAAAATAGGTGCTCCTACACTTAATAGTAGTGAAACTAGGTGTAATAGTGAGTTAACTAGGCAATCAAGGGGACAAGGTGCCCTAAATCATGGAACTGACTATGCTAACTCCTAAAATCATGCATGAGGGAAAATTTGGACTTTAGTGATGTAACCGAGGTGCTCTGAGTGGACAGGAGGGATAATGATGGCCAAAAACAAGCTCCGAGGGCCCAAAGTAAGGGCTAAGTGCTAGGAGACTCAACTGCTAATGCATGGAATGCATGGATGCTTGCAAAATGCATGTAAAACATGCACGACCAAAATGAGTTGGTGATAATATTCTGACACCATCTACAAGTGGACTACAACCAGCCACTAGGCCATCTGAAGGATCTATTTCAACGGCCATAAGCAGAAACAGAAGGCGGTGCATCAAACATAAACCTGCAATTAATTTAGCCTGGGAGATGGTGTTCCTTTTTATGATGTGTTCTCTATGACCGAGACAACTATTGTAGGTCAATTTAGAGGCACCAACATATCTCTCCCATCATTCAGAGAATGGGTTAGGGCACAGTGGTTCTTTTAGGACTATCCACTGCAGTGTTTTTCCCTAGTAAAAGGGTGGCTTGGAGCCATCCTCCACAGTGGTTATTTTAGGACTATCCACTGCAGTGTTTTTCCCTAGTCTCATTATTTTCATGCTTTTTCTACTCTTAGTTGTTATTAGTTAGATTGGCACTTCTCCGTCCGTGACCACACTACATTGTCGGTCACAAAAAAGAACCTTATGGATGGAAGATCCTCATTGACTATAGATGCATTTGATATGAACCTTACAATATCACCTCCATTATATCTATTTTTTTGAAGTATTTTAAGACTTAATCGTGACTCTCATAATTGTCAACTTGTGGGTCACCCACTGGAGCTCCATTTGACCACCAATGGTTTTTACCTAAAAAGTTGCACCCACTAGTTGTTTGACACTAGACTTGCGAGTTACTCGCTTGTTGTCAAGAGATATACCCGCGGGTATCTCTTAAAATCACAAAAAATATATATTACAATCGAATTAGGGATAGTTATGGTAGGTATCCTAAATACCATAACTTCCCTAACCATTTACCTTTCGAGTCTATCATCCCAGATCTTGCTATAAATACAAGGAGAGGGCCTTGAGAAAGGGGAGAACCATTTTGTATAAGGAAATACTGGAGAAATACACATTGAAGGAAGAGGAACAAGGATCCCAGGATCAAGTTTCAACAATGTAGGTTACATATCAGGTATAGCTTGTTACCATCGATGATTTTAATACAAGAGATTTTCTTTCCCATAAAATGACTTGTCTACTTTGTGAATCTAGTTAATTGAATCTATCATATCTTTTCTATATATGAGTTTCATTCTAGTTTAGTCATGTTTATGTAGTAAAAATCTTTGAGGAAGGTGTCTTCTATATTGCAGGTTTATCATTTGGGATTGTGGATGAGAGGAATAAAGCTTAAATCTTGGATCAAACTCCGTATGTCCAGGTATGATCTTTGGCTTTAAACCCTAGCTTTTCTTGATTAAAAGAATACTTTATGATGTACTTGTTTGTCATTTAGATTATGTACCTTAGTAACAGTATTTTGATGATCTCTCTGAACTTCCCAATAATAGGTCAAATTACCGAACAACAGAATTGGTGACACCGTTGGGGAGTTCTTTTTGTTGCTCTGGGAGTCCCGGGGTAGTTTTTCTTCAGTTAAATTAGTCATTTAGTTCTCTGGGAGAGTTTACAAGGTGTTTTGACCCTTGTTTAAGACTCATACTTGGTCCTTCTTGAGATTTTCTTTCTTTTTGAAGTAGACTCGCGAGTTGTCTTTAGTTATAGTCGCAAGTTTTCCCCATACCCGTGAGTTGCTTGTATAGCACCCGAGAGTCACCTGCGCGCTGTTGCACTTACAATCGCAGTTTTTTCTGTAGGATTTGATTTGCTTCTAGGGTTTAAACTTTGGGTCTTTGCTTTGATTTTGGAAGAGTTTCTCTACTTATAGTTGGATCATTTGGACCTGTTGGTAGGTTGTGATTGAGTCTTTTTGCTCTTTTATGAAATTTTTCTTGGTTTTCATTTTCTTGTTAAGGGTACCTAGGTATTTCAAGTTCAAAGTTTGTTTAGTTGGCACTTGGAATGTTTATTTATGATCATTGACTTGATTACGAACAATTTGATTTCTTGAAAAAGATCTTTGTTTTATTTTTTGATTTGGTTGTTTCCATTAATGTCTCTTTGCCAAATTTGTCTACTTCTTTACTTGGATTGAAGAAACCTTTTGAACTTGTTATTTTCAGACTTCATTCAAGGGTAGTGTTATGTCTCTTATAGGATTAGTTAAGGTTAGCCTACACTTGCTTTCTAGAGTGTGCTTTTCTTGTTCATAGTTAGTTGTTATTTGTTTTATTTTAAAGAAAATTGAAAAAAAGAACAAGTAATTTTCCCTCAGCAAGAGCATTGTTTTTTTCAAAATAGATATTAGTTGCATACACTAATTTTTTGAAAAAAGAAAATAAATTTTCAAAGTTTATTTTAGGTTTACTTTGCAAATGTTTTGATTTTGAAAGATATAAGAAAAAAAGAAAAGAAGTGAAATGAATTTGCATTTTTATTATACACTTTACTTTTCAATCATAACCATCTTACACACACACTCACTCCTTTTGAGTAAGCAACATCCCTAAAAAGAACATTAAAGTTAACATTGAATAGTAACTTTTTTTTCCTAGGGAACACACACAAACTAGCTTAGTCTAGGGTTTTGGACTAGGTTGTTCAAATATCCAAAGCCATTTAAACTCAAAATCGTAGTGGACTATCACTAGGTAAATCCACCTTTGTGGAAGGTGCGCCAGCAAGCTCCACTCACATTGGATTTAAGCACGAGGTCATGTGAGGTTGATTAGTTGGAGATACCCCTCCACTTTTCAATCGAGCATCTACCAAAATCGATACGCGTACGGGTATCCACTGGTACCTTGTGGTGCATTTGGGATTTCAGGATTAGTTACCTTGCCCATTCGCGTTGGTTCGACCTGCGAATGCCCCCCTATACTCTTTTTACATTGTTGGTAGCCTTAGTATCTTGACCATTAGGGCTCTACACATGTGGTAGTGAAAGGATATTTTCACTTCACCTAGGAAAAATTCAGGCGTAAATCCTCTGCAGCTCTTTGGGAAGGTGGTTGGGTGATTCCAGCACTTGGCCCCATTGTGATTGTACCATGGACCTCGGATAACTATTCTTCATCACTTCAATGGTTCGTTCTGGGCCCTAATCATCCCAGAATTTCCTTTGGAAGTTCATCTGCTTTCCTGGTTTGGATTACTATAGGATTTTTTAGCAGTGTGTTGTGTGCTTACTTTTGTTCTAGTTGGCCCTAGGTTGATTACATAGAATATTTTTTCTTGTAGATGTGGAGGACCAACCTCCTCGTAGGTCAAGAAGGTTGAGAAAACTTCCTCCACTCACTGTGGAGCCCCCACTGCAACCTCAACGGCGTAGAACAAATTCAGGCAGTTCTTTTGAACCAATTGGTACGACTGAACCACCTAGGGAACCTCAACTCATCACTCAAACTTCATCAATCCCACATACCATCGAGGTTGAATATTTTCCAACATAAGACTTTGCAAGACACTTTAAACCTCCTTTAACCGGACTCGAAGATACGTTGTTAGAAAGAGTTATTTCCTTAGGATTACCCGAGTTAAGTGTATATAGGTTTACTTCTGGACTTAGCATGGACAATATAGGAGATGGATATGGATTTCCACATACTCCCACTTTAGATATCAGGCCAGGAGGTTTTTCTCCCCCACATATAAACACTCCGATACCTAGTTTGTTGCATATGCTTTCTACTCCAAGCACCTCATTGAGCTTCAGTACATGATCCTTAGGATCGTCTATCACTCAGATTGCATCAACCTCTATACCTTTTGGATCAGCTATTGGTTCATCCAATGTCCCATTTACTGGGATACCTATGGTATCCTTTAATTCTTCCCCATTCCTTCAATAGTTCCAGGTTAACCCTAGTTTAGCTCCTTTTACTCAAGGCTTCCCTTGGCTTGGAGGACACATTGTTCCTTTAGCACCGTGTATAGGCTCGATGCCTATCCCTTCTATTGCACAGTTTTCGAGTTCTCATCCCTTTACAAGCTTCAATGTACAATCCTCAAATGTTCAAACTTCTAACATTCCTATAGGGAGTACTCCTTTCTCACTTTTTTGGTGGAGGATGAAGTAACATTTATACTCATACTCCGTTCTGATGTACTTATACTCAATCGTAATGGACTGAGCCACAAGGGAGAAATACACTAGCTTATGGATGGAGCAATTTGCAGAAATCATTTTCATCACAACCGATGGCTGGGGGAAACCCCAACCAACCTTATGGGGGTCATGTTTCGGGTGCTTCCCCTTACTAGATCCATCAAGATCATATGCCATTAGCGAGGCCTCACTTACCCATTTTACTGATGTTGAATTTTCATGATCTTTCAAAGTTAATGAATGACCCAGTGCGTCATAATACTGCTTGGGCCCCGGTCCTAACCAAACTCCTTTTAGAAATTCCTAAGTTTGAAGGAAAAACTAGTGAATACCTAGGGGATCATGTCACAACATTTCATCTGTGGTGTTCCTCTAACTCGTTTAATAATGACTCGATTCGATTGAGGATCTTTCAAAGAACCCTGACTAGTGTTGCAGCCAAATGGTATATCGAGTTACCGATTGCAACTTATACCAACTTTTATGATTTAGCAACATTTTTTCTAAACCATTTCCAACTTCTTGTTCGGTATGATGCCATCACAGACTTTCTATCTACTTTTAGACAGAATAAATCCACTCATATATCTGATCACATTCAGGAGTGGAGAATATGGAAGCGACTCATTAAAGATGAGATCCCCTAGAGTTTCTGTTAAAGTGGTTTTTTAAATCACTGTTACCCTACATCTCCAAAGCTGTCTCAACTTCTGGGGTTACTTCCGAAGAGGAATCCATTTTAAGGACCCAACAACTAGACTTGATTTATGCATAGTCCGAGATCCTTTATGAAATTATTCCTGATTCAACAAGGTCAAACATTGATCTTGGTAAACCTAAACATGGACCACATGATGATGGCATTGTAGGTTCATCCGATTCATCCTCCTTAGAATATTTGATTAAACAAGTCCATGCACTTTCGATAAAGCATTCTGTTGTGGAAGCAACTATGGTTGCATCCTCCCCTTCGCAAACTGAAACTGTACAAAATGTGCAGTCAAATCAAAAGGGTCCTAGACAACCCAATAATAAGAAAAAGGTAAAGAAAGGGGAATGAAACCAACACAAGCCCAAAAATACAGAGAATGCTGAGGAGGGAAAACAAAAAAATAAGAAGGTGAAGTTTCCTTGCAAACATTGTAAAGAAGATCACCTGACTCATCAATGTCCTATGATTGATGTTGATTAAGTTGTCATTGATGCCAACAGTGCTTGGTCATTGATGCCAACAGTTGAGTCTTGGTGCCCCTTGTGGAGCCCCTAAGGGTTAGTGTTTGCTTTGTGGTTGTCTGTGTCAAGAGGAGACCTTTTGACTTTGTCCAAGCCCAAGCTTGAAGCCCTTTGAGGCCTTGGGAAAATGGCAAAAGCCCTGAACACCCTTTAGAGTGTTTAAGTACCCCTAAGGTGTTTCTCTGGTTCCGCAGTTGTTTTCCAGTACCACAACCTATGCCTTAATATTCTAGAAAGTGTCCTTGGTGGGTTGAAGAAGTTGAAAGAGTCCAAATGAACCTTTCAGTGGTCATTTGTGTTTATTGAGGTCATGGTACCCCAGGAGAAGGTCTAGTAACCCCACAGGTGATGTCATGATGGATATTGACCCTTGTAGGTCTCATGGTGTGGTTGAGGTGGTTGAAGAAGCCTATGAAGCCCCTTGCTTGATGAAGAAGCCCTGAAGAAGTCCTTGGAACCACATTTGATGGCTTAATGGTCCTTGTCCCCTTAAAAGTGATGATGTGGTCATTAATGACTTGATGAAGACTTGGAACCCTTGATGAAGATCTTGATGCCCATGTATCCCTTGTTGGGGTCATGGAACCCTTGGAGATGGTCATTATGCATGAGAAGGTCTGGCACCCACATAAATGGTGGCATGATGACCCTTGGACACTATATGATCATTGATGGTGCATTTGGAAATGATTTGGGTCTTGGAATCCATACATATGGTGGTTTGTAAGCCCATGATTGTTGGAGCCTTTGATATGATAGAATCCTTGGTCATGATTCCCTCATCACTTGGCGATGGAGTCCTATGTGATGGGCTTGAAGTCCACGGAAAGTATCTTGTTTAAATATTATATGATATCCTTGAAAGAGTCCTTGAAACCCTTGCATGCAGTGCATTGGGTCTTGAACCATGGTGATGTATGGTCCTATTTGTGGTTATATTGCTATTGGGGTGTAGATGGAGGTAGATCCCACGGACGTGCCTTGATATGTTGAAGAAGACTTTGAAACTCTTGTAGTTAGTGGTATGGTCTTTGGCACCCTCATGTGTGGGGTCTTTGACGTCCTGGACACATTGAATAATTTAAGGGTATTAGACCAAGAATTTGCAAATAAACCTATCATAGGGAGATAGTCCTCGTCAAGCCATTTCCATTGATATGTGGAGCATCTTCTAACTCCTTATGGTTGAAGAGATATGAATTTTTGAAGTTGGTGTACCCCACCTTTTTGGGTGAGCCGACCTAACAAAAGAAAATTTAATTATTTGTAATTTTGAATTGCATGTCGGCCCTGTCTGAGGTAATAACTTTCCTCCACGACCTATATAAATAGAATATCAAACATTTCATTTTCTTATCAATGGGAATTTCGCAACTCTTGGAGAAAAGTGCGAAAGTTTGTGGAGGAGAAATTTTTGGGCATCTTTACTAAAATTGGCATAACTTTCTCATACGGAATCGGAATTACAAAATTCTTGGCTCGTTGGAAAGCTTGTTACGAGGGCTATATGATGAAATGATCTAGATTTTATTTTGGTTTGTCTATTGTTTCTTTACCTTATAATCTTCACAAAGGTATGGCTCATGCTTCTGGGTTTCTCTTGTAATGGCACATGTCTCTCATGTATAGAGTTCATCTTTGATACTAGTATGTGAGCCTATATATTGGTATATATATTTGAAGTCATTATGGAGGATATGATGATGATGTTGCATAAATTTATGCTATGATATTATACACTTTATGATGATAATGCATGTGATAATGATGTACACTCTATGAATTTGATGCACTCCTATACAATATGATGTACATGCATACCATAGTGTGATGATGCTCTCCTATGCATTATGATGTATACTTGATGTTGATGATGCATACATAGTGCACACTAAAGTGACAATTATGCATATTTTATGATGATGATGCATACCCTATGACGATGATGCATACCTATGATGATGATGCATGACGATGCATGCCTTATGTTCAATGGAAGTAGAGAAGGATTATTTGTTCAGTGACTATGTTTGATGAGGTGTACAAGGATGTACACGAGCAGTGTATGGTAGTAAAATGACTTGTTGGTAGACATGGATGATTTGGCAGTGATAAGAGTGCAGAGGTTATCAACAGCAGATTTAGGGTTTGGTGTGCAGTTGGTTAGACTCAGATTGACTGAGTCAGATGATGTGAACAACAGATTGATTGGTGCAGATAGGTTGATTGGTCAGTTGATGAGTAGTGTGGAGCAGTTGTGGTGCAGTGGTCAGTGGACAGTTGATGAGCAGTGAACAGTTGATGAGTAGTGGTCAGTTGATGAGTAGTGACAATGGTTGTACAGTGTGGTACAGATTGGGTACAAGTGTTGGATAACAGGTCCGCAGGATCAGTGAAGTTTGTGGTTCAGTAGTTTCAGTTACTATCTTCATATCAGGGTGGCAGGATGGGGCAAGGAAATCTAGGGAGCTAAGGCTTCCTTCAGGTTGTAGCCTATAAACCAAGGGGTTGTAGCCTCCTTCCAATTGTAGCTGGAGAATTGAAGTCTTCGTAACAAAGGGGGTTGTTGCCTCCTTCCAGTTGTTGCTGGTAAATTATTATTATAAAGGCTTCCGTGGTTTTCCCCCCAGGACTTGGGTTTCCACGTAAAAATCTTGTGTACTGTGTTTTGCTATGCTTCCTATGTGATGATGATATGATGATATGTGATGATGAGCTGTAATTGTTAATAATGCTGATGATATAATGATAATGTGATAATACATTAATGAATGATGTATTGAAGAAGCAGTTGATGATTGTTAAAGTTGAAAAAGTAATAAAAAGCTATACACACTGTTCACCCCCCCCTCTCAGTGTGCTTGGTGTGTCCAACAATTGGTATCAGAGCAGCCTTCACAGAAAGCCTTACCAGCTTGAAGGAGATCCTTGACACACCATGGGGTTCTCAGTGAATGGAGCACCATTGTTTTGTGGGACAAATTACTTGATCTGGAAAAGAAGAATGCAAGGTTATCTTGAAGCAGAAGGCAGTGGAGTATGGCAGTCAGTGCTTACTGGGTACGATCATCCGAAGAAAGTGAAAACAATAGCTCAGAAGGAAGCAAGGAAAAATAATTCAATGGCTATGGAATCCATTCTTGAAATCTTATTAGATTCCATAAAAGAGAAAATTGGAAAGTGCAACACTGCTAAGGAACTATGGCTCAAAATAGAACATCTCTACTCCTCTAAGGAACATGAAGAAGAAGTTATGAAACTCATGACTGCAGATCTGACAGATCTCCAAAAGAAGAAAATAGGAAAGTGCAACTCAATTGAAGAATTGTCATTCAAGTTAGATCAACTTGAAGAACAAAAAGCAGAAGACAACTCCATAGAAAGGTCAGTACAAGATCCAAGTAAGTATGAAGGTAAGTCTATTGAACACCCTGTTTGTAATGTTTTTGAAGAAATATGTCTATCGGGTATAGAGGATAAGTGCTATTCAAAATTCATAGATTGTAATACATCAAAATGTGATGAATCTCATTGTTTCTTGATAAACGATGGAAATGACTGTTTAAACAATGATATTACTAATGCTTTGCAAAAGGTTGAGAAACTTTGTAAACATAACCAGGTATTACAAGAACAATTGGACAAATCTGAGAAGAGGAATCAAGAAGAATCTGAGAAAGCCACACAGACTATAATTGATCTAAATCTCCAAGTTGAAGAAGCTACCAAAATCAAAGAAGCCATATCCAACTCTCTGAAAGATCAACTTGAGAAGTCTGTTGTTGAAAATAAAAGACAATAAGAAGAAATTGACAAGCTCAGAAGACAGCTAGAAGATAAGGAGAAAGAATTGACTCGCAAGCTTCAAGACAAAGATAGTGAGATCAGTATCTTGAAAAAATGCAGAAGGAAAGATCCGCCAGTCAGAAAGAAGATCCAAGTGACAAAACGGGAATTCATTTCAATCATGAGATTGAAGAGAAAATAAGAAGAAAACAAGAAGATGAAATCAAATCCTTGAAGATAGAATTACGAAAGGTATGTCTAACGAATTTTAACTTTGAAAAGGAACACTCAGAACTCAGAAAAGAAAATCAAGAAATAAAAGGACAGATGGAAGACAGTATTGTCATTGATCTGAAAGAACAGATAGAAGAAGTCAAGAAAATTGAAGAAGACCTAACAAGACAACTCCAAGAAAAGATAGAAATTTGTCAAAAGCAAGAATTGAAGATCCTCTCTCTGAAGGAAGATTTGGACAAGACAGTTGCTCACCTAAAAACAAATTCTAAGATCAAAAAGAACATTGAAGAAAGCAAGAGTTTCAGGGAAAAAGAAGAAAAGACTAACAGTTATACAGAAGAAAGATCCTTTGCTCAGAGATATCCTATATTATTCAGTGGTCACTGCTACAAATGTAACAATTATGGTCACAAATCCATCCATTGCAAAGCTCATGAAAAAATCACTCCAGAAAGAAATCAAGGTATGTTTTTCGTTCAATGTTATAACTATTATCGTTATGGTCATTTTGCAAAACATTGCAGGATGCATGGAGAAGTTAAAGTTTGGAGAAGAAAGCAAGTTCAATCGAATGTCATGAACAACAATCAATCTACCACAGTATGGAGAAGAAACTCAGTAGATTACCCCATTGATCAAAACATAAATGATGAAATTTTTGGGAAAAATCCAATACCATTTTGAAGACTATCGATCAGTGTTATGAAGTGTAAAAGGAACTATGTACCTGATTATCATGGATTGAGATCAAAGATCACAGTTGATTCCAGCATACAAGCAGCAACAGTGCCCAGTGATAGGGGGAGCAATATTGCTAAAGAAAGTTCTGATGCAAAAAGGAAGAGAAGTTGTTGACAGGGGGAGCATGCCCTGAGGGGGAGCTGTATTGTCAAAGGATGTTCCCTTTGCCATTGACGCCAAAGGGGGAGAGAAACTGTGACAAGGAGAGATTGTTCTGAAAAGGAGTTTGAGTGTTGTCATCAATGACAAAGGGGGAGATTGTTGATTAAGTTGTCATTGATGCCAACAGTGCTTGGTCATTGATGCCAAAAGTTGAGTCTTGGTGCCCCTTGTGGAGCCCCTAAGGGTTAGTGTTTGCTTTGTGGTTGTCTGTGTCAAGAGGAGACCTTTTGACTTTGTCCAAGCCCAAGCTTGAAGCCCTTGGAGGCCTTGGGAAAATGGCAAAATCCCTGAACACCCTTTAGAGTGTTTAAGTACCCCTAAGGTGTTTCTCTGGTTCCCCAGTTGTTTTCCAGTACCACAACCTATGCCCTAATATTCTAGAAAGTGTCCTTGGTGGGTTGAAGAAGTTGCAAGAGTCCAAATGAACCTTTCAGTGGTAATTTGTGTTTATTGAGGTCATGGTACCCCAGGAGAAGGTCTAGTAACCCCACAGGTGATGTCATGATGGATCTTGACCCTTGTAGGTATCATGGTGTGGTTGAGGTGGTTGAAGAAGCCTATGAAGCCCCTTGCTTGATGAAGAAGCCCTGAATAAGTCCTTGGAACCACATTTGATGGCTTAATGGTCCTTGTCCCCTTAAAAGTGATGATGTGGTCATTAATGACTTAATGAAGACTTGGAACCCTTGATGAAGATCTTGATGCCAATGTATCCCTTGTTGGGGTCATGGAACCCTTGGATATGGTCATTATGCATGAGAAGGTCTGGCACCCACATAAATGGCGGCATGATGACCCTTGGACACTATATGATCATTGATGGTGCATTTGGAAATGATTTGGGTCTTGGAATCCATACATATGGTGGTTTGTAAGCCCATGATTGTTCGAGCCTTTGATATGATAGAATCCTTGGTCATGATTCCCTCATCACTTGGCGATGGAGTCCTATGTGATGGGCTTGAAGTCCATGGAAAGTATCTTGTTTAAATATTATATGATATCCTTGAAAGAGTCCTTGAAACCCTTGCATGCGGTGCCTTGGGTCTTGAACCATGCCTTGGGTCTTGAACCATGGTGATGTATGGTCCTATTTGTGGTTATATTGCTATTGGGGTGTAGATGGAGGTAGATCCCACGGACGTGCCTTGATATGTTGAAGAAGACTTTGAAACTCTTGTAGTTAGTGGTATGGTCTTTGGCACCCTCATGTGTGGGGTCTTTGACGTCCTGGACACATTGAATAATTTAAGGGTATTAGACCAAGAATTTGCAAATAAACCCATCATAGGGAGATAGTCCTCGTCAAGCCATTTCCATTGATATTTGGAGCATCTTCTAACTCCTTATGGTTGAAGAGATATGAATTTTTGAAGTTGGTGTACCCCACCTTTTTGGGTGAGCCAACCTAACAAAAGAAAATTTAATTATTTGTAATTTTGAATTGCATGTCGGCCCTGTTTGAGGTAATAATTTTTGTCCACGACCTATATAAATAGAATATCAAACATTTCATTTGCTTATCAATGGGAATTTCGCAACTCTTGGAGAAAAGTGCGAAATTTTGTGGATGAGAAATTTTTGGGCATCTTTACTAAAATTGGCATAACTTTCTCATACGGAATCGGAATTACAAAATTCTTGGTTCGTTGGAAAGCTTGTTACGAGGGCTATGTGATGAAATGATCTAGATTTTATTTTAGTTTGTCTATTATTTCTTTACCTTATGATCTTCAAAAAGGTATGGCTCATGCTTTTGGGTTTCTCTTGTAATGGCACATGTCTCTCATGGATAGAGTTCATCTTTGATATTAGTATGTGAGCCTATATATTGGTATATATATTTGAAGTCATTATGGAGGATATGATGATGATGTTGCATAAATTTATGCTATGATATTATACACTTTATGATGATAATGCATGTGATAATGATGTACACTCTATGAATTTGATGCACTCCTATACAATATGATGTACATGCATACCATAGTGTGATGATGCTCTCCTATGCATTATGATGTATACTTGATGTTGATGATGCATACATAGTGCACACTGAAGTGACAATTATGCATATTTTATGATGATGATGCATACCCTATGACGATGATGCATACCTATGATGATGATGCATGACGATGGATGCCTTATGTTCAATGGAAGTAGAGAAGGATTATTTGTTCAGTGACTATGTATGATGAGGTGTACAAGGATGTACACGAGCAGTGTATGGCATTAAAATGACTTGTTGGTAGACATGGATGATTCAGCAGTGATAAGAGTGTAGAGGTTATCAGCATCAGATTTAGGGTTTGGTGTGCAGTTGGTTAGACTCAGATTGACTGAGTCGGATGATGTGAACAACAGATTGATTGTTGCAGATAGATTGATTGGTCAGTTGATGAGTAGTGTGGAGCAGTTGTGGTGCAGTGGTCAGTGGACAGTTGATGAGCAGTGAACAGTTGATGAGCAGTGGTCAGTTGATGAGTAGTGACAGTGGTTGTACAGTGTGGTACAAATTGGGTACAAGTGTTGGATAGCAGGTCCGCAGGATCAATGAAGTTTGTGGTTCAGTAGTTTTAGTTACTATCTTCATATCAGGGTGGCAGGATGGGGCAAGGAAATCTAGGCAGCTAAGGCTTCCTTCAGGTTGTAGCCTATAAACCAGGGGGTTGTAGCCTCCTTCCAGTTGTAGCTGGAGAATTGAAGTCTACGTAACAAAGGGGGTTGTTGCCTCCTTCCAGTTGTTGCTGGTAAATTATTATTATAAAGGCTTCCGTGGTTTTCCCCCCAGGACTTGGGTTTCCACGTAAAAATCTTGTGTACTGTGTTTTGCTATGCTTCCTATGTGATGATGATATGATGATATGTGATGATGAGCTGTAATTGTTAATAATGCTGATGATATAATGATAATGTGATAATACATTAATGAATGATGTATTGAAGAAGCAGTTGATGATTGTTAAAGTTTAAAAAGTAATAAAAAGCTATACACACTGTTCACCCCCCCCTCTCAGTGTGCTTGGTGTGTCCAACAATTGATGAATCCCAGAAGCTGTTAAACCCAAAGAAACCAACTATCCTGAAGGATCCTTTTCCCAAGGGACAAAACCCAGCTTCTGACAGCTCTAATACTAGGGGCACTCATCGTGCCACACAGGCTGATCAATCCTATCTAAATATAGTTAAGTCAGATGCTTTATTGCAAACGAGAGCCATCAATTGTACCCTATATTTGCCACAAAAAGACAAAGAAATCCCTGAAACATCTGCTTCTCTTCATATTGAGAGACCCGCAAATCCTATGCCTAAGATATCGAAAGGTGTCTATAAACAGGAAACACATAACCCTAATGCGCGGGATGCTCCCAACTACTCAGTTATGGAGGAATTAGCCCAAATGCTGTGTGCTATGTCCACTCTAGAAGTCTTGCAAAGCTTCCCATTACAGCGGAATGCCCTTCTAGCAGCAATAGGAAGTATGGATTCATCAAGTATGTTGGATAGATTTGATATGTCTAATATCAAACCCCGGTTTCCGTATCGCGTGGCCTTCCAAATAGAAGTAGTGCATGGTTCAAAAACCATTGGATGAACAGTAATGGATGAAGGCACGTCAATGTGCGTAATGTCTATCTCTTGTTGGAAAGACTTAGGATCTCCAGATTTAGCCCCCTCATTTACATTGATTACCACTTTTGATGGGAGATCCTTCTATCCACATGATGGAGTCTTACCCTCTTTTGAGATCCAACTAGCGGGAAAAGTAGTGTCAGTACAGGTGGAAGTTGTAGATGCGTCTCTCGATTACAACTTCTTGTTGGGAAGAAGTTGGATGTATGCAATGCAATCCATTCCTTCGTCCATTTTTCGGGTACTTATGTTCCCCCATGAACGAAATATCGTCACAATTAACCAACTCTCCTTTGCCCGAAAAAATAATACACTCCTTTAGATTCTAATATCCCGTGGATTGATCAGGCCCGTCCGCCTAGTGAGAGTTTAGGAGTAGGTATGTAGTCGTCGTTAATGGGAACCTTTGATTTACCTGCTCCTGTGAATTATATTGGTTTAACGAGTAACTCTAGTATACCATCTAAGGAGGACTTCATGGTTGTTCAAACAACCGATGCTTGGATCCTTCCTACTCAAGGGGAAACAATTGTGCCCCTATCTGTCCTAGAGGTGGCTTATCAAGTTTCACAAAACTCTACGATAGATTATTTTTGATTCCTTCAGTCTCCATGGAGTCATATGTCGATTATGCACCTAAAAGGGAAATAGACTCTACCCATTCCTTTGATTTTTTAGACACGGTTTTACCATCAGATGAAGCTAGTATGGAAGCTATGATAGGTTTGGATCAACCTTGGGAACACATGCATCACAGATCCTATTTCCTTCCAGATCTAAACAAAATTGAGAATGGAGAGTTCTAAGTGAGACCCAGTGGAAATGTTGACTTGTCCATCAACCCTTTAACGAAACAAGGGTTTTTTGCTAAAGGTAATATGGCTAACATTTCAACAACTATCCCAATCAATATTTCCACCAAACCCGATGTCGTGGAAAACATTTTTATTGGTGCAAATTGTTCTCCGCAGGAGGTTAGTTTGTACACCAACTTATTTAAATAATTCTGCGAGGTTTTCGCCTAGTCATATGAGGAGATGCTAGGCATCGACCCTTCCATCGTCGAACATGTCATTATGACATATACTAATGTGAAACCAGTTTTGGAAAAAACTTTGTCCAGTTAACCCTAGAAAGGTTGCGGCCATCAAGGCTAAGGTTGAAAATCTCCTCATAGCTGGCTTCATTTATCGTATTGACATGACAGAATGGGTGTCTAACTCGGTCCTGGTTGATAAAAATAAAGGTACCATATGCATGCGCACAGATTTCAGGGACCTCAATAAAGCTTTCCCGAAGGATAACTATCCCACACCATTTATCGATCAAATTATAGATGCATGTGCAGGCCATGCAATATTTTCTTTCATGGATGGCTTTTCAGGATATAACCAAATTCAAATCAAACCTGAAGACCAACATAAGACAAATTTCATATTCCCTTGGGGTACCTTTGTGTATAAGAAAATTCCATTCGGATTGAAGAATGTTGGAGCCACTTTCTAGTGATCTATGAACTTTGATTTTCATGACATCAAACATGTGGTTGAACCTTACGTGGATGACTTACTTGCATGATATCGAAAGAGAAGAGATCATCCAGAACACTTACACCTTGTGTTTGAACGATGCAGACACTACAAGATTCGGTTAAGCCCCAACAAATGTGTGTTCTGCGTCGAGTTTGGACGACTATTATATTTCATTGTGTCAAATCGAGGGATCATGGCTGATCCATTGAAAGTCGAGGCCATTGTCAAATTGATTCCTCCTCACAATATCAGACAACTTCAAAGTTTACAAGGCATGTCCAATTTTATTAGACGTTTTATCATTAACTATGCAAGAAGTACTAAAGGTTTCATGTGACTTCTTAAACAAGATACCCAATTCTTTTGGGATGAGGCTGCACATAACTCTTTTGAGGCTTTGAGAAAAGCACTATTGTCAGCTCCCTTGTTAATCCCGCTAGATTACACCCGAGATTTTATTTTCTATCTGGATTCATTCGATTCCGCAGTTGGTATAGTTGTAGTTCAGGAGGATGACATACTCCAAGTGCATGTCATTTATTACCTTTCTCGTGCGCTCGTAACACCTGAACTAAAGTACTCACACGTCGAGAAATTGGCACTAGCCGCAATGTATGCCATTAAGGGATTACGTCACTATATTTTACTATGAACTACTACGGTTATTGTGGATGTCAATCCTTTCCAATATGCTTTAACCCGACGTATCATCGGGGGTAAATTTAACAAATGGATTGTCATTCTTCAAGCATTCGATCTTACCTTTTAATATGCAAAGTCAAAGAAGTCGTTAGTGTTCACAGAACTGATATCTGAATTCCCTAGTGGTGTAGAGTTCGATGAAGAAGATACTTCATTCCATGATGAACATATCTTCTTCATTGCAACCTATGATCTGTGGTATGGAGACATTTTAATCTATCTCCAGACTTTGAAGTGTCCGCCGACTTTCTCTAGAGAGGAACGACGAAAACTTAGGCATCATGCCAAGAACTACCGCATTATTTATGATACATTATATAGAAGGGGGTAGATTCGATATTGCGTCGCTGTTTAACTATGGACGAAGCTGAGTTAGTATTGAATGATGCCCACAGTGGAGCATGTGGGGGTCATCTTTCTAGGTTGGAAACAACCCATAAAATACTTAGTGCTAGTTATTTTTGTCCCACCATCTTCAAATATTGCATGGAAGCCATGAAATGTTGTCACCCATGTCAGCTATTCACAAAGAAAATGCAAGCACACCCTGATCCTCTTAACTCAGTCATGAGGACAGTTCCCTTCACCAAGTGGGGAGTTGATTATATGACTTGTAACCTAGTTTCGGTTGGGGGACATCAGTATATCATTGTTGTCGTTGACTACTTTACTAAGTGGGCGGAGGAAATTCCGATTGTGAAGGAATATGGTGAAACTGTAGCTTATTTCGTATTTAATCAGATCATTGCTAGGTTCGACATCCCCGAAGAGATTGTCACCGATCATGGTAGACATTTTCAAAACCACACGATGACAAATTTGACCACTATGCTAGGGTTTAGATAGGAACACTCATCTCCTTTCTATCCATAGGTGAATGGACAAGTTGAAGCCATTAAAAATACTTTAAAAACCATTATTTAGCACACCATAATTGCTAGTAGGTCAAACTAGCATATTATGTTGTATCTGGCTCTTTGGGCATATCATTCTAATGTCAATACTACTACTGGAGTCTCACCATTCCAACTTGTCCATGGGTTGGAGTCAGTCATGCCTATTGAATGAAAGATCCCATCATTAAAGTTGGATACCCAACTACTACCTGAGACTTTGAATTTAGAAGAGCTATTGCTTCATCTGGAAAATTTGGATGAACAATGCAGAGATGGGCTCACTGCAAATGAAGCTCATAAGAAATGAGTCCAAAATCAATACGACAAGTCTGTTAAACCTAGGGTCTTCTCCGAAGGAGACCTTGTTTTGGTATACGGTCAAGATAAGGATCCCCTGGGGGCAAGAAAGTTCAATTCTATGTGGCTTGGTCCCTATATTGTTTCTAGAGTTTTGAAGAAAGGATCATACGATATAATGGATTATGATGGAGTTAAGCTGCCCGAGCCTAAAAATGGGCTCTACTTGAAAAAGTATTATGCCTAGCATACATGATTTTTCTTGTATTATAGCTGTACATTTTTGTAGAGTTATTATTTTTTGGCTTCGCTTATGTGTCCTATGGATTGTGTTTCATATGGAAACTGAGTGTTTTCTAGGATTCACCGATGGCGCTAGTCGTCACACCCGCAATTTGGCTTCAGCTGCTTGGGTGACCTATGCACCCATAGGCCAACTGGTTTCATCAGGAGGTGCTTGTTTACGACTTAGGGTGAACAATATAGCTGAGTATAGCACGGTTATTGAGCTAATCCAAGATTTTATTCACCGCGGAATTTCATGTTTGAAAGTGAGGCTCGATTCACAGTTAGTTGTAATCCATTTGACGGGTGAGTATCGGGTTAGAGATCCTTCATTTCTATGTAAATTTTTTAGGGTTAGATTACTTGAAAGACATTTTGATCACATTTTATATCAACATATTTGAAGAAATCTCAATACATTAGTTGATGCATATGCAAATTATATACTCGATTGGCATTTGTATCATACACGATAAAATAAACCATTAACACAAATTAAGCAAACATGTATATATAACTGATAGTGTATATATATAAGTCCAAAAAATATACGAGTCTGAATAAATCTCTGTCAAAGACATATAACAATATACAAAATGGGCATAACAACCTCAAAATAGTGTTAGTATCCCTAAGGAGAGGTAGGTGCCTCAGCTTGCTCTGCTACAACCTCTCTATAACATATCACTAGCCTAACTACTTTCCTAAGTAGCTGGATCCATGCACGGGGAACGCCCACCACATGTTCCTGCATATCTATGGGGATCTTCTCAATGCAATATGTAGGAATGTCATGTGTTAACTAGCCCATCTTCCCCTCAATACTGCGCAGCATGGAATCAGTACCACCTGGATTTGTTGGTCACACATATATCCTATGATGTCTAGCTGGCCTTACTGGCCCAACATCTGCACAAAATGTATGTTGTTAGCACTCAAACTCACCAAAAACACATTTTTATATTTTCAACAAAATTATAAAAATTAAATAATTTTCAAAACAAATTTGGTACCTATATCTCCCCAGGCTTCTCTTGGAGGCAACATGAACTCGGGATCACCCTGGAAGTCCATACCAGCATACATAAACTATTCGAATTCTTGCACCTAGTGGCTCCACCATCCAAGAAACTCCTTGTCAGCATAAGAAGTACTTGTCTCACCTCCTCCCTGACGTAGGAAAATATCACCCCACCGAGTCAACATAGGCTCACGGGGGTTGAGAGGTAGGAGAGACACTCCTGGACTCAAGGCAGGGACTCTCTCTCTCTCGAAGGTACAAAGTATGCTTCCATAACCAAAATTATTCTTCTTCCCCGTTCTGCACTCTGTAAGTTGGTGTTTCATATTCACCAACAAACCAGAACACCAATCAAATATAACATTGCATAGACATTCCACATCAATTTGCATACAGTTCCGGGAAGCTAGATGTTGGGCCGCACTAGCATTGATCCTATTTATGGTACTTAGGATCACTTTCAAAGGAAATATGGCTACTTGTCCAATCAACACTTGAATGTCGCTCTTCTCCGTACTTGCTATGTAGTAGGTGTTGAGATTATCTTGCACCAACAAGGCTCCCACACCTCTAAATGTGCCTTTGAGGTTTACTACCTCTCGTCGACGGGATAGTCCAGTAATCAAGTAGATATCATCCACCATGATATCTATCGTCTCCCCTTGGATATTGAACATCCCCTGATCAGGATCCCAATATTGCACTAGCATTTGGAGAAGTGGGATTGCGCCCTCATGTTTGATGTGCGAAAAAATTTAAGAAGTCCACACCGTCTTAAGGCATTTAAATTCAATGGGTCCCCCATGTATTTTCTATCCATGGCCTCATGCTCTCTTTCTCTCAAAGTGAGCACCATACCTGCATTACATCCATCATTTTGCATTAGTTTGAAGTTTTTTAAACCTAGTTTGCGCCACCCGCGGGTCTCCATTCAACACAGGGTTGAGTACCCGCGAGTTTAGTCCATTCCAACTCGTGGCTGTTTCGCATACCCGCTATTTTAATAGATTCTACCCATGGGTACACATAGCTAAATTTTTTAAATAAAAATAAAAGCTTCAAAACACCATTAAAAATCATTCACAAAGTATTAAATATGCAAAGCACAGAGATATTTGTTACCTGCAAGCAGCGGAGTGCGAAATGGTCCTCCGGATTGATTGTATGCAACATACAAAAGTTGTAGGTTTTGCCTCTTCTCCAATGGTAAAAATTGGTAAATATGGGTCATTTTTTGTTTTTGTTACTATTTATACAAAATATTTTTTGATTTTTACCCACTTTCTATAGTTCTTAAACCACTTTTTGTTATATTTTCTTAATCTTAATGACTAATTTAGTTAGTTTGACTAGGTAAAGATACATGAAGGCACTCTTTCACAAATGTGTTCATACTGAGGTTACATAAAAGGTTTGATTTCCTATGGCATGTTTATGAGATCATTGCATTGCATCTATTCCTCGTCAGTTTTATGCTTTAGGACCTCCTTTTCCCACCATGGACTGCAACTTTTAACCCCCATTTTTTACCCTCCATTGTCCTTGTTCTTCCATGGTTAGGACCTTCCTTAACATGGGTCACTCTAGATAGGAAACTATGTCATTTTGGTGCCCATGCTGTCGCTTGCCACTTTTGGAACTTGTCACTCATCATGCATCATTTTGTCACTCATATCAAGTTCTCGTCCCTATGGAGTTTCTTCATGCTCTTGTTAGACTCCTTAAAATTTACAAGATTGTCGAGTATACTTGTCTTGTTTAGACTCGTTAAAGGACTTGAATCTAAATCCACTTAGATATAAGTTTACCCATTTTCCGGATCTTAGTGGATTATTTACGAAAAAGGTATACTCTAGTTCTTTTGACTAGAAGAGTCCTCTCTCGTATACTTTTACACTTTTTTGGGCAAGGAGGCTAACTTTATGAAAATGTCCTTATGGAGTTCTTGTTTAAGTTTTTTAGACTCCTTAAATATGAAAACATCGACGAGCACATACCAACTCGGGCTTGATATTAAAATCCACGAGTAGGTGTATGGAGTTCTTGTTTAAGTTTTTTATACTCCTTAAACATGAAAACACTGGCGAGCACGAACAGATCCGGGCTTGATATTAAAATCCACGGATCAGTAACCTATCGAGTATCAATCTATTTATTCTTCAAACTCATTAAAAAATGAAGAAAGTCTTGAGTTTTCCTCCCATGGACTCATTAAATTACACATGGTTTGGCCATTATCAAGCATTCTTCTCTCTCTTCTTTGAGCTTGTTCAAAATGAAGAAGGTTTTCTGAGTTTACTTTCTTGGACTCGTTAAAATTTAACAGGAAAGATACTATCGAGCTTCCTTTTAATATTTTCATGCTCGTTTAAATAATGAAAAGACACCTAAAAAGAGAATGGCAAAGAAAATATTAGTCATTTTATTCATCATACGAAAGCAAGTCTAATCCATCCTTGAACACAACACTTTTGTTGAGTCAATGGGTCTTAGTTTTGGCTTTAGGATTTAACCTGATTCTAGAGTTCGTTTACTCCTTCGATCGGTTACTGTTTCGATCATATGGATATTTTGTTATGTCTCCTACATGGAAAACTTATATCATGTTTCATGTCTATCCAAATATGCCTAAGTCACTTTTCTATGGTGTTCAATGTTAAAGGATTACCCCTGTGGCGACTACTCTGCAGTTTATCTTGACTCTTCATTTTGGCCATCCCTTATCTCAGTACATTCAGTTTTGTTTCAAAATCAATCTCTCAGTGTTCCTCGTGTGAGATGATGAAGGATTCCTTAATGCCTTCCTTCTCACGAGTCTCTTCCTATCGACATCAACACATCTTGCTCTAGGAAGTAGACTTAGAGTTCCCAGATAGTACCTTGAGATTTGCAGTCATTAGTGGCAGATTTTCTCGATGTTGAGTTATGGGAATACATCAATATATCTTAATCGACAGATTCTTCAAGTGTTCGACTTCAAGACCTCTTATTCACACTTGCAAGGATGTACTCAGTACCTTGGACCCCATTTTCACTATTGGTGGGTGTCCTCGCATTTGTTAATGATTCTCATTATTGACTAGTAATCAAACGAAATTCTCCATGTTCGACTTCAACTCCTTTATTCGCATGGTTTAGGGTTTGTACTTTTCTCGATTGGTTGAATTGAAGACCTTGGGCCTATGATAAAATTTCTTTGTTTATAGCCCAAGCTGTGCAAGAATGAGCCCTACTTATGTTGGCTCCTTATGAGACATAGATCCAATTTTTTGTTATGGCTATGATATCCTTTTCGACATGGATCCACACTTGTATTTCAGTGGCCATTCTATGTACATCTTCTCTATATATGTATTGGAGATCATGTTCTATCATTTCGAACATCTCCTTCTGTCAAGATTGTAATTATTCGCTGATCTTGTTTTGTTTCAGGTACTATTTGAGACTTTGTTCCTGTGGCTCTCATGCTCCTCCACTTCTTGGTTTGTAATGCATTTCGACCATCATTACCCTTCTGAACTCATGCATTAGGGGGCATATGTTATTAGTCATATTGGCACTTCTCTGTCCGTGACCACACTACATTGTCGGTCACACAAAAGGAACTTATGGATGGAAGAGCCTCATTGACTAAAGATGCATTTGATCTGAACCTTACAATATCACCTCAAATTTATCTATTTTTGTGCAGTATTTTTAAGACCTAACTGCGACTCTCATAACTGTCAACTCACGGGTCACCTGCTGGATCTCCATTTGACAACCCATGGTTTTTACCTAAAAAATTGCACCCGCTAGTTGTTTGACACTAGAATCGGGAGTTACTCCCTTGTTTCCAAGAGATATACCTGCGGGTATCTCTTAAAATCACAAAAGACATATATTAAAATCGAATTAGGGATATTTATGGTAGTTATCCTAACTACCATAACTTCCCTAACCATTTACCTATCGAGTCTATCATCTTAGACCTTGATATAAATACGAGAGGGTCTTGAGAAACGGGATAACCATTTTGTATAAGGAAATGCTGGAGAAATATCCATTGAAGGAAGAGGAGAAAGGATCCCAGGATCAAGTTTCAACAGTGCAAGTTACAGGTCATGTATAGCTTGTTACCATTGATGATTTTAATACAAGAGATTTTCTTTCCCATAAAATGACTTGTCTACTTTCTGAATCTAGTTAATTTAATCTATAATATCTTTTCTATATATGAGTTTCACGCTAGTTTATTCATGTTTATGTAGTCAAAATATTTGAGGAAGGTGTCTTCTGTATTATAGTCTTATCATTTGGGATTGTGGATCAGAGGAATAAATCTTAAAGCTTGGATCAAACTTCGTATGTACAGGTATGTTATTTGGATTTAAACCCTAGCTGTTCTTGATTAAAAGAATACTTTATGTTGTAGTTGTTTGTCATTTAGATTCTGTACCTTAGTAACAATATGTTGATGATCTCTTTGAACTTCCAAATCACAGGTTAAATTACCGAACAACAACATTTAGACTTGTCATCTAGCCTTGGATAGTAGATACTGCCTTTTTGAGAACCCTGCCTTTTCACCCAAATACAACCTCTTCTCTGGAGGCTACGACTACTAGGAATATGTCCCCAAGGTTCCTCCCCCTCAAGGGATACCCCTTCTTACTCTTTCTCCTTCCTATCTCCCTCTCCCACCTCGAATTGGTTGGAACCCACTGTGACTACCTTATCCTATCCATCACCCTCTTTGTCTCAGTCTTCATCAGATGCATATGTTCTTATTAAGGTTTTTCCTCAACTTGATGACCCTGATCCTACCCTAATTGTTTCTACTAGTTTGAATAGTCCTCTCCCATCCTTTATCAGCTCATACTCACCCTCTTAGTCCTTTGCTCCCCCCTCCACTGTTTCACTTGTCCTTTTGGTGGAATGAATGATTGAACCCTCACATCCTTCTAGTCTTGACGAACAATTTGGCATGCCTATGGATATGATTGCTTTGTGGATCAGCACAAGGAAAAATCTACAAATAGGTACCATTTTAGACCCAGATCCTCTTCAAAATCAGGTTATGTGGTAGGCATATTTAATGGTATTACGATGCAAGTCTTTGGGAGAACTGGGTGGTTTAGAGGTCGTAGTTCAGTGATGGATAAAGCCAGATTCCAATCTACTCTTAATGTGAGAGGAGGCATAAAAAAGGCCATAAAGGGGGCCTTGATAGAATGCATCCCCAGTGAAAAGGTGAAATAATGTTGTACATGTCTTACAATATTAGAGGGATAGGGCATCCCTCTAAAAAAATTGCCCTGAGGAGACTAGTTAATATTTACAACCTTGAACTTCTATTACTACAAGAATAATTGGAAATTGGTGACACTATTGTACATGAACTGAAGTCTCTATTACCTGGATGGGATTTCAACAGTCTTGATGATGTGGGATGCTCTGGTGGTTTGCTTACTGGATGGAACACTAATACTATGTCCTATATATATTGTTGGGTCATTTCACATAGCTTGGGAGATGATTTTTGATGCAGGGATCTTAGCCCTTTTTTTACCTTGCTCAATCCATATGGTCCCCATACGAGCATAATGGATTTTTGGGACAATTTATGTGCAACGATATTCTAGCTCGTGATCTAAACTTTTAAATAGGTGAGGCTGAGACATGGGGTGAAACTTGCCACAAAGATCCACTCTCTAATCACTTCTCCAGAAATATTGAGGAGATGTCTATTTTCGATCTGTCCCCCATTACTCTCAAGCCTACATGGAGGAATAAGTGTACTGGATCATAGGCTATAACAAAAACATTTGAACGATACCTTATTAATGAAGGAATGATGCTTTCTATTCCATTAATTAAGCAATGGGTTGGAGATGAAATATATTCTTACCACTTTCCTGTCTTTATGGAGTTTAAAGGGGATTTGGACAAGCCACCCCCCCCTTCAAATTCAATGCAAGTTGGCTTCATGATGCAGGTTTACTCAATCTGGTTAAGTCCACATGGGTCCCTTATAGAGAAATTTATTTATCCTTAGTTGTTGTTCAATTCATTAATAAAATTAAGAATCTTAAGGCTAGTGTTATCCCATGGATATATAGTAACAAGAAAAATAAGGAAAAGGAGATCCTTTTTGTATAATGTCAGTTGGATGCTTTCTACTCTTCATCTCCTGAAGGTTTCATCATGAATGATAAAAAATTTCAAATCTTGGGACTAGATTCTAGTAGAAGGACTCTTCTAATGGAAGAGGAGGCCTCTCTTAGACTTAGAAGCTGGGATAGTTGGATTAAAAAAGGTGATAGTAACTCTAAGTTTTTTCATAATTTAATTAAGCACATAATTCACACCAACTCTATTTGGGAAATCAAAGACGAAAACATGAATATGGTCTTTGGATTTCATGATATTTCCCATGTAGGAGTGGATAATTTTTCCAGTTTGTACAAGGAGGACCTTGAATCATCAATTGCATCCATGATGGAGGTTATTTCCCATTATCCTCATCTTGTCACTGATGATCAGAATTAGACCTTATATGCTCCTATCTCTAAAGAAGAATTATTAGTGGCAATCCATTCAATGCAACACGATAAGATCCCAGGACCGACGGATGGCCTTCTGAGTCCTTTTCAAGTATTTTTGATGACATTGGTGAATACCTTCTTGCTGTTCTAGAAGAATCCAAAAAAAGGGTAGAGTGATAGCTCCTTTCAACTCCACCTTCCTTACCCTGATTCCAATAGTTGACACAGTGAAGCACATAGAAGACCTTAGGCCTATCTCCTTATGTAATTGTGTATATAAACTTATTGCAAAAGTTATAGCTACTAGAATGAAGGGGATCCTGTCTAAAGTGATCACTCCATAACAATTTGCTTTCTTGGAAGGCAGACAGATAAATGATGCCATAAGCATTGCATAGGAATTCTTAAAATCTTCCAAGCAAATCCATACTCCTATTGTTGTCATCAAAGTTGACCTTTCCAAAGCATACGACAGGGTGAACTGGACATTTCTTAGATTTGTTCTTTTACATATTGGTTTTGAGCTTCCCATAGTGAACTGGATTCTATCCTGTGTGCAATCAGTGAGCTTCACGATATTGATTAATGGATCTACCTCCACTTTTTTTAGGCCTGGTAGAGGCTTAAGGAAAGGATGTCCACATGCTCCACTTATCTTCCTCTTAATCATGGAAGGACTTAGTAGACTCATCTCGACTGCTAGAGCCAATGGAAAACTTAAAGGTTTTCATCTTTGGGGAACCATGTTCATTACACACCTCCTATTTGTTGACAATATTTTATTGTTCTCTAATCGATCCAAAAGAGAGTTTCTAAAGTTCAAAGGGATATTGGAGCTATTTTCAGCTGCTACAAGTATGCTCTGTAATCCTTGAACGTCCTCTTGATCTTTTCTTTATATGGAGCAACATAATATGGATTGGATGATTGAACAAATAGGATTTGAGTTCTATGATATATATTTGGTTATAAATTACCTGATATTTGTGGAGCCAGATCTTCCAGTCTCATAGATGATATTGTCCCAGCTGTGTACCCCAGCTTTATATGATATGCAAAAGGACTGTACACTAGTTCCCCAACCTTGGGGTTCTGGGGCAAAGCCCCCGATGAAACTTTTTTGGGTTGTTTTCGCCAACAGTTTATGGGCCCATGGTTTTGAGTAACCCATGGTATTTTCCCATTATATTTCCCCTTTATAAGAAAGACATTGTAATACGGCTAGGGAAGATGTATTAGGTATTATTCATTGTAAATATCTCTGAGATCGTGAAGAGAGACTGTGAGACAGTGAAGAGGAAGTGCAGCAGATGTGCTGCAGGTTGTATCCCTTCATTTGTTGGATGGTATAATAATAAGGACTGCCAATTTCAGTGTGGACTTAGCCCATCTTGGGTGAACCATGATATATTGGTGTCTCTCTTGTAATGTGTTTGTGTGATTATATTTGCATTTCTGTTTATTGTTATTGCTCTGCGATCCTGTTTTTCTAACAATTGGTATTAGATCCAAAGGTCTATTTGGCAGATAAACCCGCAGGAAACTATGGTTTATGGTACGAGTGGGAGCAATGGTGGAAGAGGGAAAGTTTAAGGTCGAGAAATTTAATGGCCAAAACTACAAGTTATGGAAGATGCAAATGGAGGACTATCTGTACCAGTAGGATCTATTCTTACCGTTGGGAGGAAGAGCAAAGCAACCAGCGACTATGAAGGACGAAGAATGGGAGGTTCTTGATAGAAAGGCATTGGGAACAATACGATTGTCCCTGGATTCGTCAGTGGCTTTCAATATCTCAAAAGAAAAGACAACGGAGGGTTTTATGAGCACATTAGGTAAGCTGTATGAAAAACCCTCGGTCTCCAACAAGGTATTTCAATGAAGCGTTTATTTAATATGAAGATGTTTGAAGGTGGATCTGTTGTTGATCATTTAAATGAATTTAATATGGTTACAAATCAACTAAGTTCTATAAGTGTGAACTTTGATGATGAGGTAAGGGCTCTTCTAATCTTGTGTTCATTGCCAGAAAGCTAGAACGGCTTGGTCATGGCTGTAAGTAACTCTGTCTCTAGTTCAAACACCTTGATATTTGATGATGTTGTTAGTGTTATTCTTAGCGAGGAAATGCGAAGAAAAATCATAGGTGAGACATCAGGTAATGCGTTGACCATGGAGAGTAGGTAAAGACAAAAGGAGAGAGGAAAGAGCCAACGTAATCGTGGCAAGTTTAAAATGGGCAAATCCAAGTCTAGACTGGGAAAAATAGAGTGCTAGAACTGTGGAAAGAAATGACATCTGAAGAAAGAATGCAGATCTATAAAGAAGAAAGGAGATGGATAGCAGGAAACTACCCAGGAAGCAAATGTAGCAGGTGATGTGTTACAAGATGATTTGATTCTTGCATTAGATAATACTAGTGATTATTGGGTAGTAGATTCAGGGGCTTCATGTCATGCTACACCCCATAGGAAATATTTTCATGATTATGTTCCAGGTGACTT
This sequence comes from Larix kaempferi, assembly GCA_027924585.1. NCBI lineage: Eukaryota > Viridiplantae > Streptophyta > Pinopsida > Pinales > Pinaceae > Larix > Larix kaempferi. Next base: position 36,462,740 of record BSBM01000106.1, read on the forward strand.
TGGACAGGTCTTATTGGGTGATGATGAGCCATATAAAATTGTTGGAATGGGTAAGGTATGGATACAATTTAAGAATGGAACTAAATGGATGCTAAATGATGTTAGGCATATTCCTGCTATGAAAAGAAATATGATCTCAACAGGGCAGTTGGGAGATGGCGGCTGTCTATCTACATTTGGAGAAGCATGGTGTAAGATCACTAAAGGATCAATGGTGATAGAAAAAGGAGACAGGGTAGGTATGTTGTATTTATGTCCTCATAATACTGACCATTCTATCTCTTTAGCTTCCACCACTACAACCAAATACCCTTTGGCGACGGTTTTGGCTTGTGGCGGTTTTGCTAAACCCCCCCCACAATGTTTTTTAGGTATTTGGGGGTGGTTCTTCAAAACCCCCCTCAAAAGTATCGAAAATTGGACTTTTGGGGGCGGTTTTTAAAAAACCCCCCTAAAAAGTCCAATTTTCAGGATTTTTGGGGGCAGTTTTGTAAACCCCCCCGCAAAGTCCAATTCTTAATAATTTTGGGGGCAGTTGGTTAAAAATGCCCCCCGAGAGTCCAATTTTCAATACTTTTGGGGGCGGTTGTGGAAACCCCACCCCCAAAAGTATTGACCCCCTAAAAGTGGCTTGCGACGATCTTGCTAAACCCCCCCCCAAAATGGTTTTTAACGGTATTTGGTGGCGGTCCTTAAAAACCCCCCTCAAAAGTCCTTAGAATTTGACTTTTGGGGGCGGTTGTTAAGAACCCCCTTCAAAAGTCCTTAGAATTTGACTTTTGGGGGTGGTCCTTAAGAACCCCCCTCAAAAATCCTTAGAATTTGACTGTTGGGGGCGTTTTTTAAAAAATCCCCCCAAAAGTCCAAAAGTCCAATAGGACTTTTGGGGAGGGTTTGGAAAGACCCCCCCAAAAGTCTTGTTGGACTTTTGAACTTTTGGGGGGGGGGTTTGGAAAGACCCCCCAAAAGTCTTGTTGGACTTTTGGAATTTTATTTTTTGGGGGGGGGGTTGGAGATCCACACCCTCAAAATATTTTTATCATCATCCTATGAGCTGCGGAAGGCATTTCCCTAAGGCCAATTAGGCATATTTTACTATACTTGGAAATTTTTTTATCTTCTCCTAGGCTTGGTCTAATTTCCCTAAACCACTATTTTGGCAGGTCCATAAATTCTTCTTCAGGGTGATCTCTTTGGACAAACTGAGACCATGGTTGAGTAGACAAAACAACAGCCTACAATATCTCCATGTGTTGTCGGCATTTTCTTCAACACACAATTTGTGCCAGGCATCCTCTCAGGGCTACTTGGACCCCATGCTTGGGTTCAAAATTGATTTTTTGGGGATAGAGTATAATAATGCTGCCGAACTAGATCAAGGTCTTCACCAAGGAATACTGCTCACGTGTAAAAAAAATGGACCCCTCTAATCGTGGAAGGTGATTCCAAGATCATTCTCCACATGGCTGCTGAGATGCACCGTGGCAAATCAAGCTCCAAAGTGGTGTCGTTGTGGCGGTTGGAAGGCTCTATCTTCCTTGTTGGGCATAGTGCTTTTCTTCTCCCACGTCAAGTTGATCTGCTGGCCAATGACAGGAGCAGTGTTCACATGGCTGCCTACTCTTATATGTGGGACGATTTGATAGAAGCAGTTTTTCGGGATGGCCGCCTGCTCTTATACGTGGGACAATTTGACATGATGGTTTTTTGTGTAAGAAGACATCATGCTGACGATAATTGGGACAGGTAACTCTGGCCTTTTGCAATTGTCCACGTCGACCTTTAAATCTTGTCTTTTCATCCTCCTTCGCAGTTCTTCGATGGGGGAAATGATGGAAGAAAATCAGAGCAAGCGTCACTTGCTGTACCTCCTTCAGTTATTAAGAGTTATTAAGATGTACCCGATTCATCATAACAGTTTGTGGCAGGCGAGAATAGATGGAGGCTTAAGGTGGCAACCGTGATCATCATTGCTGGTTTTCTGTAAGCATGCAAGTTTTGGTAATCTTGTTGATTATGGAGCAAGCCTCTGGTGATAGGATGAAGGAGCCGCATGATACTAACTATCATCCTGAGGTTGGAGATAATTCCAGTCGCAATAGGAAGAGAGGGCATGGGGATTCTCCGGGGGAGCCGGGTGGTGGTCTGTCTCGTGCCTCTTAGGGGGCTCCTAGGGAGGAAACTTCCTTCACTCTTAACATCCCCTTGGAAATCCAGAGGGACATCAATGACTATGAACAACAATGGTGGGCTCGTCTGAGTAGGGAAACCCTGGTGGGGGAGCGTAAGCAGTTGGAGAATTGGATCATTGATCTTGGAAACACGACAGGGTGCATTAGTCTTTAGGAGCGCACTGTTGCACTTTTTTGGATGATGAAAAACTTGGTTGGCTATGCCATTCGCGATAGGCATCCTCTTAGAGATGGAAATGTGCAGCTTCTCTTTGAAGAGTCTTGTGTGATTCACCGGAAGCTGGATTTCCTTCTGTCTGCCATGGCGCTTCAGCCTCCTCCATGCGCTGCTTCTTCTTCCAGCTTTCGCCATCTGGGGAGTTCTCCAGAAGCTCCTTATATAGTTCGCTGATGTCTGGGTGGGTGGGTGTTTATTTGGGGGGCCTGGGGCTAGCTGGTTTAACATTTATCTTATGTATCAGTGGTTATGGAGCTGGGGTGTCTATTATGATTGGATGTCTATATTTATGCTCTTTGGCCTACGAGCCTATGGGAAGAAAGTATTTGGTTTTGTGGTTTTTGGTAATTCTGTGGTTTTTTGTCTATTCCGGTAGAAGGTTCGTCTCGGTTACTGCGGAAATAGTCTTTAGATGTGCCACGAGGGTGTGTGTCTGTTTTGATGAACAATTCTGAGCTTCAGCCAGATTGCTCCTTTTTTAATTCCTCCTTTTAATATAATGAAAAATATCCTTACTTCCAAAAAAAAAGGCTACTTGGAAAGGTGTTTAGTATTCCCAAAGGATTATTCTTCCATATCACAGTCATGATAAGTGTATTTTTGTGTTTTAAGTAACTGTAAGTACTGTTCTCTGCTTTTAAAAAGTTGATTTCTGATGAGGTAAGTGTTCAAATAAAAGCTAATATTTTTTTGATAATGCATGATGCTAAGAATGTATCTTCTAATGCATACTTTAACCATTCCTTTGACAAAAAGACATACTTTAACCATTCCTTTGAAGTTGTCATAGGACTCTTTGTAAAATTACTTAGGGTAATGTGATAAATTTGAATATTAGTTTAAATTGGATTGAAAACGACTCTTCATAATGAATTATATGATATGAACATATAACTAAGAATGCCAGGTTTGATATGATTTACATTATAACATAGATCCCTATTCTTGGAGAATTATGTTATGATATGATTGCTAGATGAAAGTCGAGATTGCAAACGTATGTATTCTTCTTTTCACTGGTTGATTTCTAAGTGTCTCTGCTGATTTAAAATTTGAAACCTTTGTGTACGATCTCTATAACTGAATGCATCCTTGAAATGGTTTTTTCTGCAAGATTGAATGTCAGTTCAAATGCGTTTGAATGGCTTGCAATGCACCTTCATGGTAGAAATGTTGAGTTAAAATGGAGTATGTTTTTGTATTTGAATCTTTCGAGAAATCCATTGATCAAAATATGTATGTTATTATTGGTTGGGATAGATCCGTGATTGCAGAACATTGCAATTATTGGTTGGGATAGAGATGTGATTGCAAAACGCTGCAATTATTGGTAATGAGCGAGTGAATTGATTAAGAGGACAGGCCGAATGCGTCCCCTGCATCTGTTAAATTGAAGTTTACTGTCGAGGCCAAATCCATTGAAAGGATTTGGCCAAGATGTCTCTGAATTGCTTAACCAACAGATTCCTTAAAAACCAATCACGTTAGTAAGATTCAACAAAGACAATCTGATCTAATTGCAGTGCTGATTGCATTGAGGTAATGCATATTGCTGTGTAAATATTTTTTTTATAATATAAGCCGTATTTTCTAAAAAAAGTGAAAATTATTGACTTAAAAAGTGAAAAGTGTTTTGTCGTTGCATATAATGTAGATTAATCTTATTAATTGCATATAGTTGTCCTTCATTCATGTTCTCTAAAATAGTAAAAAAGTTGGACGAATTTTCCCATACTTAGCCAATTTCTTGATTTTCACTAAGTTGTCGTATCTCTCCAGAATGATTCATAATGTAACAATGATTTCAGCTTCATGCCACATCATCATCTATGCCATGCATGCATCAATATCATTATTGCGGGCATCAACCTTAATGTGGGCATCACTTAGCTCCTTTACAACACTTAGCCATTTTTCCTTTGTCTTTAGTATGCAAAATAACATTTTTCTTCTATTTTGGCAGGTTGATATTTTCCTTATCTGATCACCATAAGAAAAACCAAGAGGATGGCTAGATATCCATTTCAATAATGAATAGGACCATATGGAGAGCATTGATGGAGAGCGCTGATACCGATGAGCAAAGAAATAATGAGTATTCAATGAGGAATTGGAGGAATCCCAGTTTCCATAAGTAGGAAAAATGGACAAATTTAGGTGTTGCAGCTGCTCGAAACATGAAGAATATGCACTTTTGGAGGTGTTGCAGCTGCTCGAAATAGGAAAATTGGACAAATTTAGGTGTTGCAGCTGCTTGAAATAGGAAAAATAGGCACTTTTGGAGGTGTCGCAAAACCTCAAAATAGGAAAAATAGATAACTGTTGGAGAGCGCTGATACCGATGGAGAGTGTTGATGGAGAGTGCTGATACCGATTAGAAAAGAAATAATGAGTATTCAATGAGGAATTGGCGGAGTCACAGTTGCCAAAAGTAGGAAAAATGGACAAATTTAGGTGTTGCAGCTACTCGAAACAGGAAGAATAGGCACTGTTGGAGGTGCCGCAGCTGCTTGAAATAGGAAAATTGGACAAATTTAGGTGTTGTAGATGCTTGAAATAGGAAAAATAGGCACTTTTGGAGGTGTCGTAGCTGCTCGAAATAGGAAAAATAGATAATTGTTGGAGAGCACTGATACCGATGGAGAGCATTGATGGAGAGAACTGATACTCATGAGAAAAGAAATAATGATTATTCAATGAGGAATTAGCGGAGTCGCAATTGCAAAAAGTAGGAAAAATGGACAAATTTTGGTGTTGCAGCTGCTTGAAATAGGAAAAATAGGCACTTTTAGAGGTGTCGCAGCTGCTTGAAATAGGAAAAATAGGCACTTTTAGAGGTGTCGCAGCTGCTTGAAATAGGAAAATTGGACAAATTTAGGTGTTGCAGTGGCTTGAAATAGGAAAAATAGGCACTTTTGGAGGTGTCGCAGCTTCTTGAAATAGGAAAAATGGACAAATTTAGGTGTTGCAACTGCTTGAAATAGGAAAAATAGGCACTTTTGGAGGTGTTGCAGCTGCGGTAAAGAGAAATAAGCCATAGTTAGCGGTGTTGCAGCTGCACGAAATGGGAAAGATAGGCGATTTTGACAGAGTCTCTTGGGAAGATATCTGCTTAGATCAGGGTGAATGGAAGTAACTGACTCACCCCAGATAACCCATAGAAAAACTATTCTCCTAATGAAAATCTGTAAATGGGAGGGATTGTTTTTTTTTGTAAATGTCTGCTTTTGGAAATAGAAGGTGTTGGTCACCCTATATACTAATTAATTACAACTAACACACAGGATGCTTAATATAAATTGTCAAACCCAGGGAAGTCTTTTATTTCAATGGAAATAAGCACAATCTATGCATAAACATTTCAAGTAGTTGATTAACTGAATGGAGATAATAATCCTACATATCTGCTTAGCCAAACTCATTCCATAAAGAAAACTAATCTAACTCATACATCTAGGATTCAAAGTGCAACTACCTTCGTACATAAATCAACCTAGTAGTTACTGATCTAAGAATAGAAATGAACTAGATTACTTTTGCAAGAATTTAAATCCTATAATTATCAAACTACAGTATTCAATCTTTACCAAAATGATTCATCCAGCAACTACTGTAACTCAATCATAATCTTCCTAATCTATGAATTCAACTAAAGATACAACAACAACCAGAATTAGAAAATAAACTTGAACTCTAAATTGATAATCATTGGAAATCCCAGGAAGCATAAATACTGAAAGGAATTGGAGCTGATCTTGGCTGTAACAACTATTGAACACACATGCATTAATCAAACTAACCTACACAGTCGACTGTCACACCACACAGTTGCAGCTATTTGTAATGCAAAGAATAAACTACCAATAAAGAATGCAATCATAAATCTCTGTTGCAGCTATTAGAAATATGCCTAATGCAATTCCACAACACACAACAGGAAATGGATTAATCTAACTACCTACTTAACTTGGCAATCTCTTTGAGAAGGCGGGCCCTGACATTCTAACAGAGACGTAGTGAACTACCACGAATTAAGACACATAAATGGAAATAACTCTGCTCTTCATTAAAAGATGGTAATCCACAGTATCAACCTTTGTTACAGCCCATACAAAATGATAATTATCCAACCCCAGACTTTGAAATCCTTCCCATATTTATACAAGAAAAATACAGTTCATGATCCACTAATTTCGTGCAGCAATGAAGATCTCTGATCTTCTTGCTGTAGAGTTACAACTAAACCGTTACAGCCATAATGAATGAGGCCGTTAATCATGAAGGATGCTGTTACACTAGCAGTTAATGGATCAACGGTTTAACAAATTGGGAGGCGTCCTGTCTATCGCAACTATACTCTGTTCCAGCGACCTGTTATAGCTTCACGTGGAGAGATGCGATGTCCCTTGAAATATGAGGAATCAAATCAGAAGAGTAACAGCTGGCACCACGTATGATTCTTTCCCAAGGCATTGCGACTAATACACCTGTGATTTGATCTTAACTTAAAGAAATCAACACAAGTTAGCATAAATTGAAGGCTAGAATTCATAACCATAACAATCTTAGGCATTTAATTAAATGAAACAATAATGATGTATACCTTATTAGGGCTGCTGATTAATTTGGAAAAAGGCATGTATATGGTTTATGAAAGTAGGGTGTAACTGGGCAAAATGATGAAATAGGTAGCCCAACATCTCCCCCCAACTATCCAATTGCATGTACTCATGCAACATCCAATTAGTTTGATCCTGACTCTGATCCTCATTCATATTATGCAAGTGAGGTTAAGGAATCAATTTTGACAATTAGCCATTGGAAACACTAGTTCTTGTGTGACATCCTCTCCTTACCCTTAGCAGCTTCGTCTTATATTGGAACTCACCAGATTTTCAATTGTGTTGGTCCTTGTGAAACAATATCTTTTCCTTATGTCCCTGTCTCAGCATATTTTTCCTGAGTTGTAATTCCAACAAAAAAGAAATTTTGAGGGCGCTGGTTCTTGTGTAACAACGTCCTATTTCTTGATTCTTTTGGCTTGCTGAATCGGCTCAATGTTCCTGAAACAATGAGGCTGTGCCCTGGGATAATTCCTTTGATTGTCTTGCTCCTGAGGATTTCTGTAATGCTAGGTCCACTACTGTAACTTTATGCCCTACCATATTAAAAATATCTCCACATTCCAGGCATATCATTTCTGGTTGTCCTTCATTCCCCTGAATGGATGATAAATTCCCCAATTGGTCTGTAGCTTCCACCATTGAACTCGCATATTTCTTTGCCTATTTTCGGCATGTCTTCTTCCATTTTTCTAGTTCTGTACGAAGCACTTGCACCTCCACCTTTAACATCTCATTTTCAAATAGAAGATTCTCTATTTGAGGTTCTTCTATAGCAGGTTCTTGTGTATCAGCAGGTGGTCGGGGTTTTAAGATGGGAATCCCGATTTCTACCCCAATAAATTGACCTGCTTTTGTTGTAGAAGCCATTTTGATTTTTCTCCTTTTCACTGGGCTGGATGTATGGCATTTGCTTATTAGCCCTTCTTTTCTCCTATGAGGTAGAAAAAATCCTATCGCCTTAGAAACAGGGCCAAATCCCTCCTTTCGAATTAAATTTCTTCTTATTTCAGGGAAGGTCTCCACATTCAAAGCTTCTAGACCGCTTTCTGCTATTGCTTTCGCCTGACATTCCTCTTCTACTGTTGCAATTTTAGCTACCTCAGTTTCAATCTCCTATTCATCCTCCAATCGAACTTCTGGTGTTCCAATCCTCCCCCCAACTGATTTTGAGGAACTCTAGTCCTCATCCACTATCTTTGAAAAGAATTCACAGGGTGCTCCTGGATGAACCAAAAGTTGCCCCTAGGTCAACTTGTTATATGCCAGGGCTCGTAAGATCAATAATTTAAGTAGCCCATTATTTGAGAGGGATTATAAGGGGTGTTGATCTCTTTTAGCATAATAAGCCATGTGTTGCAAGGATCTAAGAAGATAGTATGGCATATTTAGCAGCTTACGATAACGTAAATGTGATAGGAGGAAAAATTCATAAATGTAAACAACACTGTACCTCCCTTCACATGTAATATATTTCTTTAAGAAGAGTGCAACTTGGTCCCAAGGACTCAGAAGAGTCTCCAACGCTGTTCCTCTTCCCTGTGGTCACACACTCTCCCCTGCCGCCAGGAAATCCTCAGTTGCAGTAGGGTGATGGTGTTTCCGACTAAACCAGCGCTGCTTGATTCTGGGAAGTATCGTTACCTCTGCCAGGATTACCTCTGAAACATCTACCCTTATGCCTCAAACCTCTGAATGAGTGCTCGTCAAGTTTTGAGCAAATTCAAGTGTTGTTTCCTCATGAAAACCATTCAAGCGTTGAAAATAGTCTATCCACCCTGCTTCTTGAAAGATAGAAAAGACATCTCTGTTCTTATACAAAGATTCTATTGTTAAAGGCTCATACCTCACAGGGATACCCATACCACTGAGCTTTTTGCGAAATATTGTAATGAATACAGCAGTTACAGTTTTGAACATCAAACTAACTGCATGTAGACACAGTTGATGGATGGTCGAAGTTTGAATTGAGCATTTTTGGAAAGGTGGCACAATTAATTTTGGGATAAAACCCATCGCAGGATTATCGCACAAGTCAGGTAGAATGGCGGTCAAATCATAAGTACGGGTAACAACTTTAAATGTGATTTTGGTTTAGTTGATTTGCTGTGGATCGATGATAGGAGTAAATAACAAGTATAACCATTATTGCTTGCGATGTCAATATATGCCTAATCATGACTATAGTTAGAACCCATACCTTTAAAATCAATGCTCAAGCCGCCACTCTGTCGTGGCATGATATTTCACAGTCGCATCTATGGTAGAATACGCGTGTGCCAATATGAGTTGGACACCGCCAACCAAGCTGATAAGTACATTCACGTTGATAGGAAAACAAGACGGCCCAATAATTTCCTTCATTCTTGGCAGACTGTCATTCGAGCTGTGGAGTCATCATTTAAATTCGAGCCAGGTCAGATCATTAGCGGCGAGATTGTTCCAAAATGCAAACAATCTAGTGGAGTTGAAGATAATGAATAAGAATGAAGACTTGAGCAGAGTTTAGAGAAATATGGCAGAGTTTCAACTGCAAAAATTTAGAGAAAAGGAAAGAATAACGATGTTGCAGCTACTGGCAAAAGGCGAAAATGAAATGGAAATAGCGGAGTCGCAGCTGCTAGACTTGGCGGAATAGGAAAAATAGCGGAGTTGCAGTTGCTGGCAAAAAGAGAAAATGAAATGGGAATAGCAAAGTTGCAGCTGCTAGTCTTGGTGGAATCGGCAAAAATGGCAGAGTCGCAGCTGTTGGAAAAAAAAAGGAATAAAAATAGTGGAGTTGCAGCTGTGAAACTTGGAAAAATAAGCAAAAGTAGCGGAGTCGCAGCTGCTAAAAAAGTGAAGTGAATGGAAAATAGCTGGGTTACAGCTGCGAAAATCGAAAGAATGAGCAAGGTAGGGAGTCGTAGTTGTGCAAAATGAGTAACAGGCGGATTTTCAGTTGGCTGCTGAAAACTAACAAATCATCCATCTTCTTCAAAAGAGATTTATTAGACCAGGAAACAGTGTAAGGTGTCTACAATCGTTTGGCCCAGTCGCGACTGTTGTTCCTCCAATTAATTCCTGCACACAATTCTTCAAAACAAACCCGATCAAGTGCAAAATGAAAAATAGATAAAATACAAAATGAAAAAAAAAATATTTATTTATGTACAAATTATGTGGATATTGTAGTTCTTAAAAATTCACGGGGGTTGAGAAAAATCCTTGCCCCGGCATTAACTGATAGTCTGGATCAGCTGCAACATGTGAAACGAAAGCATCCCTTGAGATCGGTTTGTGATACAGTGGCAGCCGATGACCATTTGCGAATAATGGTGTCTTTTTTTCATCAATGGTGATTAACCAGACTGTTCCATTGTCAAATACTCGATCTATTTGATAAGGTCCCAACCAACGAGTGTGTAGCTTACCTTTGAAATCTCTCTTAAACCGTGAATCATATAACAGAGCCTAATCTCCTTCCTGGAAGACTTTCTTCTTTATGAATCTATCATGCCATTTAGAGCGCTACTGTTGGATTAAAGTTGTATGATTTACTGCTGCTGTGCACTTTTCATCCAATTCGTTAAGCTAATTCGGTCGGTTCCTCTGTTCTTATGATAAATCAAGGTTTGCTTCTACAACTGTTTTCAAAGTTCTGATTTCGAATTCAATTGGGAAAACATCATTCTTACCATACACTAACTCATATGTGGAAAAAACAGTGGTGTTATGCCATGTAGTGCGATAGGCCCATAGTGCCTCTGGAAGTCTCTCAGCCCAATTTTTACGATGGATTTTCACTATCTTTGTCAAAATAGCCTCGATGACCTTGTTTGAACTCTCCACTTGGCCGTTGGCCTATGGACGATATGGTGAGTTTATTCTGTGCCGAATATAAAATTTCTGTAACAACGCTTCCAGTTTATGAGATACAAACTGCGGTCCACCATCTGTGATGATTTCCTTGGGTACAACAAATCGAGAAAAATTTCTTCATACAGGAAATCAATCACATCCTGATCATTAGCCTTAACCAAGGCTACAGCTTCCACCCATTTGGTCATGTAACCTGTGAAAACCAAGATGTGAATTTTCTGTTTTGAGGGGGGGTTGATATGCCCTACGAAATCTAGAGCCCATTTGTCAAATGGTTCAACCATGAGCTGTAGCTGCAAAGGAATTTCATCTAATCTATTGGGTTGGCCCATCCTTTGGAAACTATCACATGCCTGAACATACTTCTTTGCATCCCTGAACAAATGTGGGCTAGAAATAACCCATTCTCAAAGCCTTATGACCTGTCCTTTTGTCAGCAAAATGTCCCCCACAGGGCTCATCATGGAAAGCTTTAAGGATACTAAATATTTCATCTTCTCTAACACATCTTCTGATTTCTAAATCAAGCCCTGTGTAGAAAATATGTCCATCAATCCAACAATACCTAGCACTCTGTTTTATGATTTTTCTTTTTTCTCTCTTCGACAGATGTGCTGGGAGCTTACTTGCAGCCAAAAAGTTAGCAATATATGCATACCATGGGGAATGAGATGATACTGCAAACAAAAGTTCATCAGGGAAGGAATCTTCGACTGGTAAATTGTCATCATTGTTAGTAAGTCAAGATAAGAAATTTGCAACAACGTTTTGCTTTCCTGGTCTATCAATAATTGTGATGTCAAATTCCTGTAACAGTAACAACCATCTAGTAACTCTAGCATTCGTGATTGGTTTATTCATTAAATATTTGATGGAAGAATTATCAGTGTGCACAAAAGTGGAGTATCCAGTAATGTAGTGTCTGAATTTGTTGATGGCATAAACTATGGCAAGGAATTCCTTTTTTGTGACAGGAATTCCTTTTCTATGGCAAGGATGCGCTGTCCCTTGAAATATGAGGAATCAAATCAGAAGAGTAACAGCTGGAACCACGTATGATTCTTTCCCAAGGCATTGCGACTGATACACCTGTTCTTTGATGTTAACTTAATGAAATCAACACAAGTTAGCATAAATTGAAGGCTAGAATTCATAACCATAAGAATCTTAGGCATTTAATTAAATGAAACAATAATGATGTATACCTTGTCAGGACTGCTGATCAATATGGAAAAAGACATGTATATGGTTTATGAAAGTAGGGTGTAACTAGGAAAAATGATGAAATAGGTATGGTAAAAAAGGGCATTTCCAGGGCCCAACAGAAGGCAATAGAAGGATAAACTAATTTACAAAAAAAACGGTTAATGAAAATATGATAGACAGACTGCTCATTCCACATATTCACAACACAACATCTCATTTCACATGCAACAAAGATTATATAATACTGATGTATTACAAAATCATAAATTGTTCCCATGACATATAATGGCAACTTGTGCCCAAAATTTTAATTAAATGTAAAGATTAATCCCGAACTACAAAAAATTTATAAACTATGTCCTGATGTAAGTATAAATATTCAATAGATCAACTATTCTCAGTTGATACAACATCACTGAAATCACTAGTCACACAGTATAACCACTAGTTACATAGTTCAATGTCATCCTTATGCCAAGGAATGAAGCTCAACAAAGAATCTACTAGATTACTTACTGCGCTATTGGGACATGGTAGAGATATATTTTCAAATAGAGGATCTAAAATTTCTATCAGATTCACAATATAATAGCCTTTTCCAACAGGGACACAATGTACCATTGAATTTGGGTCAATCTTATGTATTGTCGCCCTTTCAACTTTAACCCTTGAGTTTAATGCAATGAGAAAGCATTTCTTTCCTTTCAGACCCAATTGGGAAGTTGGTGTCAACTCATTAGCATTATCTTGACCCTGCAAATAAATGAGACAAAGTAAGATGCATGGAAATAATAATTTAAACATTGATGATCCTAGATTAAATAATTACAATCTTACCTGAATTGGTGTTTTCATTTTGTCAATTTGCAGTTTCGATGGAACCATTGGTGTTTTATAAAATAAAATAAAATAAAATAGAACTAAATTACTAAATTTATCAATACTTACTAGGGAATATGATGGAGTATGCATTGAAGTTAATTTCGTTTGTATTAGTCCGTTCATAGGGGTTGCTATGTCCTCTGTATTACTCTGTCAAGGCAAAAAAATGTAATATATATATGCATATATTCAAAATATGAAAATAAAATATTATTTTAAATAATAATTAAAACACTAACTTCCACCACAAGTGTGATTTCAGCATGAGCATTTTGTGCAGTAGGACACTGTTTATATGAGCAATTAGATATTAGAATTCAGATCATTAGTGTGAAAATATGTATATTGAGACAAGAGTAAAGAATTGGACACTAACAATTTCTTTTTTGACCACATGCCCTCTCTCCATATCTTCTACTCTTTTCAATAGTTCAGTTATTGCCGTTTTCAAAGATATGATTTCCTGTGTTTTTTCTTTCACTGTAGCTTGGCTTACATCTAGCACCTCCTTGTATGGACTTTTTCCAAACAAGTTAGTTGGAGTAACTCCTAAGCCAACGCCATGGCATCGTCCTTTTGCATCAACCCCTAGTACCTTGGCAAGGGCATCATCCCTAGCTGCAAAGTCTTGAGATGCAACTTCTACTTGTGCTTGTTCAATTTTTTGCTAACATTGACATACAATTAAATCAGATCATAGAAGAAAACATTTCCAACATGTAAAATGAAATTTTAATCAATATCTAAATTAAAAGGTTGAGAACATACTATTGTTTCTCCTACAACTGGTGTGATTGGAGTGCCATCCTTCTTTTGATGGCACTTCTTCCATAAGTCTACCCTAGTAATGCTTGTAGTTGTATCACCAGAGTCTATAGAGTTTTTCTAGTTGCAACAAGTAAAATAGTATGGTTAAGTCGTGACATTACAATGAAACTAAAATATGCTAATATTTCTCATATCAGATAAAATATCATCACAATTGTTTACCATATCATCTTCAACCCGTTGATAACCTTGACATCCATAGGTGTGCATGTCCCTCTCCTTTTCTCTATTTTCCTTATATCCTAGAAATCAATTGAAAATAACATATATAAGTCAACATTACAAGCCAATAGACATTCTAAAAAACTTGATTATATAATATGTGAACTTTTTCCTTACCAGGAATTCAATGGTGGCTCGTGATAGGACGAATTCTCTCCACACGGTCTCACTTATCCTAATTGGAGGAACATTTTTTAATCTTTCCTCTGTTGACTCATAAGGGTCACAATATGTTTTGGTCAACCAATATCTATGACTGTTTGCCTTATGGCCAATGGATTTCATACAATATTCTTTAAGGACTGGGGCGGTTATGAATTTTCCCAACAACATACAAGAATTGCATTTTTAGATGTCATACATGGTTTGAAAATAAAATTTGAAATCATCCAAAAATATAAATGTTGAAAACAAATACACGTAATCTCTAATACTCACATCAATAATGTTCCACAAGTCCTCCTTTAATTGATCTGAAACCTTCCTCCAATCAGAATGATTGATTGGAACCATTTCCCTTGCGAGCACACCTAGTAATGAAGATAGCTTCACGGAGTTTGGACCAATTGGTTGGTTCCTTTCATTGATATGAATTTTGATCTTTTCCTCCAAGTTATTGATTTCTGCACGTTGCTCCTCTACCTTTGTTCTTTACTTTCTCCGTCGATGCTTGTGTAGAGGGATCTTCACCTTGTATACTAATATCTTGTTGGCATTGTTCTTTGTGAGAAACTTCTATAAAAGTAGGGCACTTAAAGGTGTTATGGATTTCTAACTCATAAAATTTAATTTACGAAGAACTACAAAATTATACATTAATGAGCTTACCTTGTTATTCATGTTGCTCCATCCCTTTTTGTGTCGAGGGATCTTCCCCTTCTACACTGTTATCCATATGGCATGGTTTTTTGTGAACATCTTCTATAAAAGAAGGGCACGTAAAGGTGTTATGGATTTCTTAATCATAAGATTTATACTTATAAAGAACAAGAAAAATCTGAATTAATGGGCTTGCCTTGTTCATGTTGCTCCCCCTCCTGAAAAGATGAAAATGTATCTTTGTCATTTCCTTCTTTGTTAGGACTAGTAGAGTCATTCAAAGGCATTGAAGGTGCAATCTTCTTTGTTATTGTTTGTATTTTCCTCTTCTCTATAACTGTAGCCAAGAATGTTATTAAACATATGCCGAACATCATCATACAATAAAAATAAGCATTATACTACACAAGGAATTACATTGTTATATTTCTAAATATTTACCTTCTGAGATGCATGTCCCTTTCTTTCCCATTTGATCATTTTGACGCGTTCTTTTTGAAAATTTCATAATCAGATTTTTTTGATTTCGTGTCATAATCTGCTTTCTCTGTTTTTTTAAAAATGATTAGAGTATTGATTAGCCATAGCCTATTAGATTGTTATTAAAGTACAAAGTAATATGTTTTAACAATTTAAATTAAATAAAAGTAGTATTCCCATTTGTTGTGATGGGGAATTTTGCTTTTTGCAAAGAACTCACAGATGTAACCTCTTGGGTGGCTCAACCACAGTTTTATTAATATAAAACCTACTTGTTTCTGTTAAAAAAAACAATTTAAATTAAATAAAAATAACTATATACTTCAATCACAAACAATCACTTACCTCCATGTCTCCACTTGTACAAAGCCTGCATAACCAAAAAAATCAAGTCTATCATCACTCAATTTCTAATTGAAAGTTGTTTAAACAAGTTTCAAAAGTAAAAGGGAAGACTATCTATAATGACTATCTGCTAAGAGGAACATATGTCATAATTTGAGAGAGAGAGAGGGTTAGGGTTTAGGTTAGACATGTACAGTAGCCAACAAGATATCTCAGTCTCCAAGAGTGAAGACCCCTCAGCCTTAGAGGCTGCAAGCAGGACAAGGTTTACACATGAAACCCCAAATATGAACACGGTAGCGGTCTTGTAGCAGTGGGAAAGTGCAGTAAAACTCTAGTGGTCACAAAACAATCACAACCCAACTAAATGAATGTCAAACAGTCCACGTCTCAGCTAGGAAGAGCCACCACAATCCACGGTTAGCCCTAGAGGAAACCAAATTTTTTACAAAATTTTTAAAATTTTGTAGCAGATGAACCACTATTTTGATTTCTGTCAATAAAGAAACAACATAATGCGTATTACACTTACTAAGCATATGATAAAATTTTGTACAAAATGCAACACATAATGCGTATTACGCTTAAAATTTTGTAGCAAAGGAACCACTATTTTGATTTCTGTCAATAAAGAAACCACATAATGTTTTCATTTATTATGTGGTTTTCACGAAAGCATGGATAAAATACCTGCAATAACGCAGAACACAGAACAAGATTGGCGTGAAACTTAAGTTACACCTCACGCAGTTCACCTCGATATATCCCAATATCAAAGCTTCAGCTTTCGTGGTGTGCAAAAAGAAAATGGCGCCCTTTCCCGGCAAAACTATTCACGGGAGATAAAATTTGAAAAGTTATGTTAGGGGTCCCATTTTTTTATTATTATTAAATTTTGTTTTTTTTTGGTATAGATAGCAAAAACACCCGAGTTTTCTCCTAAGGTTTTCAATGAAAAGGGGAAATACCTTGGTACTAGGATTCATGTAGGTGGACCAAAGGAAGGAAGGAGGGAACCAAAGAAATGCATCAAAAGGAAAGGAAATATTAGCCTATTGTGGTTGATGACATGAAGTTAAATAATGTAATAAGCATGGCTTCTAAGGCATTGATTGTGAGGTTTATTTTTAGAAGGATGGGGACAATGAGTTTGTTTCAATAGATTCAAGTCCACCTATACTAACTGGGACCCTTCGGACGTATTGACTTGTAATGTAAACATTGTGCATATGTGATGTACAATTAATCCTAGCGTGGAGCTCAAGGCCAAGGCCCCACTAGTGAATTCTCAGCCTTGAAGGGATGATATTTTTTGTTGTGCCATCCATGTGTTAGTAAGCCATGGAAATTGTAAAAACATGTCGATGATTATAATGCAAATAAAAATACCAAGGGGTTGGCTATGGATGCAACTAAATGAGGGGGCTATATGTATCCACTAGGAAGAGGTGACTAGGGGGTTTTGCGATTGGAGCCTAGCTGGATTCCATATGTCATCTTGAGAACCCCTTTGACTGTTCTAGTTGTCATTTAATTCTGTTGTAAGGAAGTGGGTGAGAAATTCAGTCCATGAGAGTGATGGAGTATGTGTAGCCCTAAAATTCGTAAGGCAGGGTATGGGATCGGTTTGCTCGACCCATAAGCCACTCCATATCATGGTAATTATGTGTTTTGAATGTTTAATTGTTCATGTTTCATTCAGCTGTGCTTATTTGAGTATGCATATGCATCCGTGTGTTTTTATGAATTTCTTCAATGATGAATAGGGCCAAGTCTTGTTGAGGCCCAGGAGGTTCATAATGTAATTCGGTCATGAATTTGGGGGAGAAATAGAAACCCCTTTTGTGTTCATGTTCCCTCTATGGGTCACATGAAGGGAGGAGACATGGCATAGTGTATTAGATCTCTTTATAGAGTGGTAAAGAGGTATGGATGAGGATTGGGGAAACACCTTGGTTGGAAGAAGGAAAATTTAGAGTTCTCAGGTTTGGAAGAAGATCATACACTTGCATGGGGATCTCCGAGAGCTTTCCAATATATGATACCAAGTTTTCCAAAAATGTACTTCGGATGAGAAAGTTATCATCCTGAGAAGTTGGCAGTAATAGTGGTATATGGTCGACTTTTGACTTTCCGAACCCGTAGTGCAGATTGCGGATCGCATAAGTTGGACGCTCGATTCTACGAAGCTGAGACCTTTGGCATTTCGACTTCCGACTCCCACATTATGGATTATAGAAGTTGAAGGTGTGATTTGGTGAAGTAGAGAATTGGGTGTTCCAACTTCCCTACTCCCGCATCACGGATTGTGGAATGCGAAAGTCGGAGGCGTATTTCTTTGACGTTGTGTATTTTTCGTTTCGACTTTCCGAATCTTTCGTCATGGATTGCAGTAGCCAAAGGTGTGATTCTTGAAGTGGCACGTTGGGGTGCCAAATTCTGACTCCGACATGCAGATTGCGGACCAAGCTATTTGTTAAGATTCAATATGCTAAAATAGAAAATATCAGCATTACATTCCATTTCACAATGATAGCATATATAGGATCACTGAAGAAACAACAAGCATAGCAAAAATACAAGAGACACAGATTTATCTTGGGAAACCCTCATGGGGTAGAAAACCCAGCAAAGCTTCCTCAATATAGATGACCACCAATATACAAAGATGAAACCAAAGACATGATCTCCTCCTCCTCCATAGCAGACCTCTCTCTCACAAGTGCACTACATTTCAAGTGAGGGAAGTGTGTGTATAATGAGGAACACACCTCTTCTATTTATACACATCTCTGACTTGTACTTTATATTAACTAGGTCAGATCCAACTTTACCACTGGGTTAAACACCCCACTACAACTGACTGGGACGACCCCAATAGGGTGGTCTAACAACCCTTTGACCCACATAACACATACAGGGCCGACCCCTACTAGGGAAGTCTAATAACTCAAGTTACCACATTCCGACAGAGGAATAAACATCTCCGGATATACAATAAGATCTTCATAGAGGAATGAAACATCTCCGGAATAATAAAGTATAAATATAATATTCTTAGAAGTTACAATATCTCAACACTCCCCCTTAACGAGAAGGATATTATAACAACATCTGCAGGAGCAAGGAGTCATCAACATGATACATCTATAAATCATTGGAAGCTTTCTCAACATCATCAGTAACTCAACCAGTTACTGGAACATCTTCAATACTGGAACATCAACATCTTCAATACTGAGTCTTTATCTTCTACAGCACTCAAACAACTACAGCAACATCAACATTTGAATCCTCACGATCATTAGTATCGTCATCACATGATCATCAGTATCATCATCACACTATCATCAGCATTGTCATCACACGATCATCAACATCGTCATCACACGATCATCAACATCGTCATCACACGATCATCAGCATCGTCATCATACGATCATCAGCATCATCGTCACATCATCTTGATCCACAACATCTAGATCATCTCGATCTACAACATCTAGATCATCATCTCGATCTACATGATCAACAACATCGTCATCTAGATCAACACAATCAGCAGCATCGTCATCTAGATCAACATGATCAACAACATTGTCATTTAGATCATCAGCATTAGTATCCACACCAATACAAGTATACACATCATCAATACAAGCATCCTCATCAATACAAGTATACATACAAGTATCCTCATTAATACATATCATCAATACAAGTATCATCATCAATGCAAGTATACATACAAGTATCCTCATCAATACAAGTATCAATACATAGTAGCATACCCTGCAACACACATGATCATATTATAGGATGATCAATCCCGATCTCTTTAGGACATAGGTCCATGGATGATACAATCTAGATCAATTCCAGGATGATCAATCCTTATCACTTTAAGACAAGTCTCATGTCTAGGGACAATGCAATCCCATCTCGTACATTTTGAACCAAGAGTCTAGGGATGATACAGTCCTATCATCAATTCTCGAAGACAAATGTCTATAGATCAATTCTGGGATCAACGTCCAGGGAAGATACAATCCCCTACCTGTTCATTCAAGACTACATTCTCGGAGACCCAGTCTATGGCTCAATTCTAGGACCGAAGTCCGGGGACAATACAATCCCCCACCTGTTCATTCAATACTTTATTCTCGAAGACCCAGTCTACGGCTCAATTCTGGGACCGAAGTCTGGGGACGATACAATCCCCCACCTGTTCATTCAGGACTTTATTCTCGAATACCCATTCTATGACTCAATTCTGGGACCAAAGTCCGGGGACAATACAATCCCCCACCTACTCATTCAGGACTTTATTCTTGAAGGCCCAGTCTACGGCTCAATTCTGGGACCGAAGTCCGGGGACGACAAAATCCCCCACCTGTTCATTCAGGACTTTATTTTCGAAGACATATGTCTATGGCTCACTTCTGGGACCGAAGTCCGGGGACGATACAATCCCCCCACCTATTTATTCAGGACTTTATTTTCGAAGACATATGTCTACGACTCACTTTTGGGACCAAATTCCGGGTATGATACAAACCCCCACCTGTTTATTCAAGACTTTATTTTCAAAGACATATGTCTACGGATCACTTTAGGACTGAAGTCCAAGGATGATCCAATCCTCACATGTCCACGAAGGACTTCATTCTCGAAGACATCTGTCTACGGCTCCTTTTAGAACATGTGTTCAAGGATGATGCAATCCCTCTTCTTTCTCGGAGAAATCTATCTACGGATCCTTTTAGAACATATGTTCAAGGATGATGCAATCCCCTTGTCACCTTAGACCCTGTCTAAGGACCATCCACCAACCTCTCTGTCGGCATCACCAATATAGGTATCCACATCATCGACCTCACTGTCGATGCAGGCAATCTCATCATAAGTGATCACATCACTCCCCTTTCGAGGAGGGTCCTTCTGAACTATATTAAGTTTGTCTCGGAAAAATTTACTTAAGGTAGAGGTTTGGTTAGTACATCGGATCAGTAGAGGTTTGGTTAGTACATTGGTAACTTGTTACAAATTCAAACTTTAGTTCCTTTCTGCACCATATCTTGTCAGATTTCTATGTGCTTTGACTTATAATGGAACACTGGATTCTCTGCCATCTTGATACAACTCTGTTTGTCACATAGGATCACAGTTGGGTCTATCTCTAAGTCAAACAATCCTAAAGACATATTTCTTCACAACTAGCAGAGCAAGCAACCATATATTCCGCTTGTGCTGAGAGCCACACTAGACTACTTCTTGCTAAACCACAAGATCATGGCTGATCCCAGACAATAACATCTTCTCGATTTGCTCTTCCTGTCTGATACACTTTCTACTAAATCAACATCTGTGTAGCCATTTGAAGTCGTGATCTCCAAGATAGCATGGATCAAAGTCTATTGTATCCTTTAGGTACCTCATCACATGCTTTACAATTATCAGGTGAACACATCTTGTTTCCACTAGATACTGACTCAAGGTGTTCACAGCAAAGCATATATCTGACCTAGTATTTGTTAGATACATCAATGACCCAATAATTTGTCTGTACAGAGTTGTATACACTAACTCTGATGAGTCATCCGCTAACAGCTTCAAGTTGGAATCCATGAGAGTGGCCATTCCAACATATCTAGTCCTTCTAATATTTCTCGGCATACTTTCCCTGGTTGAGAAAGATTCCTTCTGAGCCTTTCCATACTTCCAGAACTAGGAAGTAATGCATCAAACTGAGATCTTTCATTTTCATTTCTGTAGCCATCTATTTGTGCCATCTCTCCTCAGATGGGTCTACTTATATGAGCCTCAATATCATTCGAACTCTGTGGTGAGTTCCTTCTTGCATCCATGTTATCTGTGTATAGAAACCATATTCAACCTTGTAGCAAAGATTGAGACCCACATCACCCATGGTGATCATTAAGCTCATCAATTGACTATCGACCCTGGGTACTCGAATAGAGCTTTCTTCAATTGATTTGTACTTCTTCTTCAATTACATAATTAAGATAATGGTCTTATCTAGCCACTTGGAGCAAACATATCGTCATGATTCTCTTCCTCTTTCTAAGAGAATATTCTAGCCATGAGCCTTCTATATTATGTTTGATTTGTAAATATTCTTGTTGAACATCCATCACTTGTTCGGTGTTCATCATTCTGCATGATCTTTCCTACAAATCAAAATTAAGTACATGATTAGTAATACTTTATAATCATCAAATCATGTTGACATGATAACCTATTATGCATACGGATATGATTTACATAGTTATGCTACTATCTTGACCAATACTTTGGCACAACACTTTGCCATATCCTGTATGCATACAGTGGCTATCTAGATGCCTTCCATCTCTACCAGAACATACTATCGAGAGTGTGCACAGCTCTCAGCATGTCAGCAAAGAGGTTTCATTCTAGACAAGCAACAATGGAATGTTTGTCCAACTTACCAATCATATGCATATTAGTAGTATACTGTTCAATGCTATATGAATGTTTACACTCTGCATGATATATTCTAGGAATGTAAATATGCATACAATTATTACAAGCAATATCATTTACTATTTCAGAGATTCAAATAAAAACTCAAATACTTATCTTTTATGTTTGTGTGGTTGCCTCCCGCTTGATCTTTTGTCTGTCTTTTGAACTTCTATTCATTTTGTACCACTGTGCATGCTCACGTGTGCACTAGTGTCATCCTCACGATCTCATACACAAACATACATTCATTAGTATAATCTCAATATTATCAAAACATTATAATTCTAAATAATCTTGAATGTGTATGGTCATGATCATTTAATACATGGATATACTAAGATCTTAGCACAAAGTAGGATTCTAACTTGACATAGGAAAACATACCTGGATTAGTATACCTGCTTAGTTATGTCTAACATACCTAATCAATATCTTCTTTGTTCTCTTTAATGATGTAGAGATCCTGTGCTGGAACCTGCATATCTCATAGGTTAAGCATAATAGAACAAAGTCATACATACCTCGTAAGTAGAACTTCTATGTGATCAAGGATTATGGATGAGTCTTTGTCTTCATGTTGTCATGGTCATGGAACTTGATTTGTCTTTCGTGATGTACCTGAATCTTGTTAGCAGACAACATCAGCCTCATACAACACCATAGTGCATTAGTACAATCATATAGCCCTAATCAATGAATGTCTTCTATCATTCACATACTTTTACTAGAGTGATAAGACAATTCTAACATTAATCAAGATTGTACTAATCTAAATAATATGAAGACAAACATATTATGAACTTAATCAAGAATCATATTTCAAGACATACCTGTATCTCCTTAAGTCATACCTGTTGAGATTTCTTGTAGTCTTCTTATGTAAGGCCTTAGCCTCATCTCCCCTTGAAATTGGATCTAGAGCTCGATTAGGGTTTGTCAAAGAAACCCTAAAAATTCAAGCTTTGACTTTCACACTTTTGAATGTATGGAAGGATGTGTCTTGCTGAGCTGATCAAACTAGCATACTTCAATTTTGAAATCTCCAAAATTTGACCCCTCAAAATTGCCTTTGAAACTTCTGGATCTTCTGGACAGGATCCCAAACTAGGGTTTGCTGAAGCCCACCCTTCTGCCCAATCAAAAGGTTCGATCCAAGGCTCTGAAATCTTATTTTTCTGAGGAGCTTCTAGCTGTGGTCACAGACTTCAAAAATTCCAACTTTTGCTGAAGCCCTAATTTTCCATCTTTCCGATCAAAATCCCGAACTGGGGTTTGATCAAGCCCGGTCTTCTACCCAACCAAAAAATTCGATATTGGTCTCTAAATTTTGATTTTCCTGAGTAGAATTCAGCCATGGAATCTGATTCCAAAATTTTCAACTTTCTCTGAAACCCTAAATTCCGGAAGCCATGAATGAAGGTGCTCCAAAAATAATTCTGTTTTGACAGAAATATGTACCTGATTGTTTCTGCTGTAACTCTGAAATTTTCAATCCACAGGGTCTGAAAATTTTTCCTTTGGTATCCCGACCTATCATCTTTCCATCCTGACAGGTCTGACCTCAATTGGATTCTCTGAGAGAGAGTTATGCCAAGTGTCGCAACGTGACTTGTTTATGGGATAAAACAGGAGAGCAAACTTGTACGGCATGCCACGTGTCCCTGGTTCAACTTCCGCCTCTGAAAATATTTTTTGAGATAGTACAGTCTGTGTGCTACATTTCCCTTTTTACAAAATTTCATTTGGAGCTTCCTAGCCCAAGTTATGACCTTTTTTCCTAGGTCACCTGAATTTGACTGAGATCTAGAAGAGGCAGAATCCCTAACTTGTACTGATCATAACTCACAAAGTATAACGAATCTGAGGGTGTCCTTTGGAAACAAGGTACCTGGGGATGTTATCTATGACTTGTAAAGGTTTTAGATCCTGAAACTTCACCAAAATGGATTTATAGCAGAATTTCCACGATGACTAGTTTTTTCTATACAAAACCCTAACCTTCAAATTGTCGCAAGTGAAACAAGTGTCGTAAGTGCCATACATTGCCTTCCTTCAGGTTAGCTTTGATACCATGTTAAGATTCAATATTCTAAGATAGAAAATATCAGCATTACATTCCATTTCACAATGATAGCATATACAGGATCACTGAAGAAACAACAAGCATAGCAAAAATACAAGAGACAAAGATTTATCCTGGGAAACCCTCATGGGGTAGAAAACCCAACAAAGCTTCCTCAATATAGATGACCAGCAATATACAAATATGCAAGCCAAAGACATGATCTCCTCCTCCTCCATAGCAGACCTCTCTCTCACAAGTGCACTACATTTCAAGTGAGGGAAGTGTGTGTATAATGAGGAACACACCTCCTCTATTTATACACATCTCCAACTTGTACTTTATATTAACTAGGTCGGCTCCAACTTTACCACTGGGTTAAACACCCCACTACAACTAACTGGGACGACCCCACTAGGGTGGTCTAACAACCCTTTGACCCACATAACACATACAGGGCCAACCCCCACTAGGGAAGTCTAGTAACCCAAGTTACCACATTCCGACGGAGGAATAAACATCTCCGGATATAAAATAAGATCTTCACGAAGGAATGAAACATCTCCGGAATAATAAAGTATAAATATAATATTCTTAGAAGTTACAATATCTCAACACTATTGCAGCTGTGTGAAAGTGCATAGTTTGGAAGAAAAAAAAATTATTGGGTTGTATTCTAAGAAGCTCCCCCATCACCTCTAAAGGGCACCGAGGGGGGCGGGGACATTACAGATATCCTAGAACAGTGATGTGTGTTTCTTTAAAATATTTTTCATGGATTTGGATACCTCAAAGAATATTCCTTTAGGGAATAAGACATATGATTCCTTCCTTAATTATGTATAGAGCCTCAAGACCCCTAACTACTATTCAAAACCATCTAATGACATAGACATCCCTACTCAAACACTAAAGATACTTTCAAGAATACATGTGTGTTTGTTCAAGTTGTTCTTCTTGGCCATGGATTCTCAAAAGGTTATTTTTTTATTAAGGCCCAAATTTTCTCCCTCAAACATGTATAGGGAACCCAATATCTATACCAGGTTCTCAAAAAATTCTAATGGCACTAATATCCCCACTTATATGAATAATATGCTCTTGGGAGGTCATGTTTGGTGATTGTAGGAATTGTTCTTAGCCAAATATTCCTGGAATTTCCTTTAGGACCTAAGTCGTGTTAATTTTGAGCATTAATTCAATATACTCTAGGATCTTTACTGAGAGAATAACATGTATAGCATATCAAGTATAACAATGCATATCAATCACACCAAGCAATCATATGAGACAATAGACACACAGAGTTTCACTGGGGAAAACCATAAAGGAGAAAAACCCCACAACTTCCTCAGAGATAGAAAGAGCAATGATACAACCAAAGTACAACCAAAGTATAAGAGATATTCTTCTCCTAGCAGCTGATCCTCCTCCTCACATGTGCGCCACTTTCTGAGTGATGGAAGAGTGAGTAATGAGATGATCAAATAGAGATCTCCCGATCTCTATTTATACTTGTCCTGTCCTTCCCAATAAACTAACAGGGCCAACTTGTCTAACTCAGTCTAATAACCCATGGTTACATTAATCCGGGTTGACCCCACACTTGGTGGTCTAATAACCCATCACAACAAGTTACGACACTTGTCAATACAAATGATGACACTTCCGTATAGAGGAATAATAACATCTCTATAGGAGTACAATATACATAGGTGAAATACATTCTGAAGTTACATATACATCAACACTCCCTCTTAACTAGGAAGGTATTTCTCGACACAGATCTGCTAGCACAAGTCTTCTTCTTTGGATCATCATCAGCGAATCATTGTCCTCGAATTATCGTCATCGTCACTACTGCTGCTATCTCAATCAATCTATGATCTACTCGTTATAGGAATTTCTACAGAGCCAGTATTTTTTCATACTAGATGTAGGCCCACCACCTGCAGGTCTTCATTATCACTGGCCATACTTTGGAATCCTCAGGACTTATTACGTGAGTCAACAAAACCTCGAAAGAGCATCCCAGGACTGATTACGAGCACACAACTCAACCTATTGGATCTCCCAGGACCTTTTACATGCTACTGCACAACCTGTCCACAGCCACAGAGTATCATCCTGATACTCATGATCATATTGATCATAAAATCGTTCACGAAGCACAACCCAGATGCACATCACACAACACTTACATCTACGCCATGGGAGAACACATATACAACCATGTGAGAATGGAACAACACTTATATTGCAGCCATGGGAGAACACATCTACAACCATACTCAAATGGCCCAACACTTATATTGCAGCCATGGGAGAACACATCTACAACCATGCTTGAATGGCCCCATCACTTATATCACAGCCATTGGAGAACACATCTACAACCATGCTCGAATGGCCCCAACACTTATATCGTATCCATGGGAGAACACATCTACAAACATGCTTGAATGGCCCTGGAAATTACATCACGACCATGGGAGAATAGATCTGCCACCATGGCGGAAAAGCCCAGCAATTACATTGCGACCATGGGAGAACACATCTACAACCATGTCTGAAAAGCTCATGTGCATCTGTGTCTTCGAAACTCATCACACATAATCCAACTAATTATGTAATGTATCCACCTGATACATGTCATCACATATGATCATCATGATCATCATCATAGTATCATCCTGATGCATATCATCCAGAGTATTGTCCTGATACTCATCACACATGATCATCGTGATCATCGTCATTGCATTGTCCTGATGCATGTCATCTGGAGCAACATCCTGAAGCTCATCATCCATGATTATCCTGATCATACAATGCATCCACCTAATGCATACCAAGTATCTACCTGATACATATCATCATACATGATCCACCTGATCATACAATGTATCCACTTGATACATACACAGATACATGATCCACCTGATCATACAATGTATCCACTTGATACATACACAGATACATGATCCACCTGATCATACAATGTATCCACCTGATATATATCAACATACATGATCTACCTGATCATACAACGTATCCACCTGATACATAAACATACATGGTCCAAGCATCCAACATGATGCATATACATATACATGATCTAATTGATCATAACAAGCATCCAACATGATGCATATACATATACATGAACCAACTGATCATAACAAGCATCCAACATGATGCATATACATATACATGATCCAACTGATCATAACAAGCATCCAATATGATGCATATACAGAGCAGTAACTGGAGCATTGTCCTGATGCTCATCATCCAGTGCTTACATCCACAACCATGGGAAGGATCCTCCTCTCACCATGCTTGCAATGGCTTCCAGCAAATATGTCCATCACTTCTTCCTCGAAGTGTCGTCAATATGAAGAACACCAAGCCTCTCTCTGAAGTACTCAAACTTCACTCTGGCTAGTGGTTTCGTTAGCACATCTGCAACCTGCTCATTCGTCGCAACATACAGGAGCTTCATGGCTCCTCTCTGCACCATATCCCTGATATAGTGATATTTGATCTCAATGTGTTTTGACCTATCGTGGAACATTGGGTTCTCAGATAGCGTCACACAACTCTGGTTGTCACAAAAGATACCCGTAGCATCCAATGGGAGATCAAATAACTCAGACAGTAGCTTCCTCAGCCATACTGCCTCACAACTAGCTGAGCAAGCTGCAACATACTCTGCCTCGACTGTACTCAGTGCTATGCAAGGCTGATTCCTGCTAAACCAAGAGATCACACCTGATCCCATACTGAAGTAGCACCCAGACGTGCTCTTCCTATCTGCAGCACTTCCTGCCCAATCTATATTACAATAACCCTGCAGGTTAAAATTTTGATTCGCATCATACTTGAGCCCATAATCAATTGTACCCTTCAAGTACCTTAGAATATGCTTTACAGCAACCAGGTGAACACCTCTAGGATCCGTCAGGAACTAGCTCAATGTGTTCACCGCAAATCAAATATCTGGTCTAGTGTTCGTCAGGTACATCAAGGATCCAATCATCTGACGATACACCGTGACATCAACCGGATTAGATGAAGCATCACACATAAGCTTCAGGTTCGATGCCATAGGTGTGGCCATGGCCTTGCAGTCCATCATCCTGAACCTCTTCAGGATCTCTATTGCATACTTACCTTGTACAAGGAATATCTCATCTACACTCTGCCACACTTCCATGCCTAGAAAATAGTGCATCATCCCCAAGTCCTTCATCTCAAACTCGGCAGCAAGATTCCTCTTGGTATCGACAATCAATCCATCCTCACCTGTTACAAACAGGTCATCCACATACAAGAGTAGTATCACATAATTTCCTTCCTCAACCTTGTTGTAAAGGTTGGAATCTGCTTTACTCTTAGTAAAGCCCAAACTGGATAGAAATTTGTCTATCCTACCATACCAAGTTCTAGGAGCTTGCTTCAAGCCATACAAGGCTTTCTTTAGTTTGCACACATGAGTCCCTTTGTCATGTGTCTCAAACCCCAATGGTTTCTCCACATATACTTCCTCCTCGACTACACCATTCAAGAAAGCTGTCTTGACATCCATCTGGTGTATCTTCCATTTCATCACTACAGCTAGGGAAAGTACTGATCTGATGGAAGTGTACCCGACTACAGGAGAAAAAGTTTCTTCATAGTCTATTCCCTCTTTCCGGGAGAAGCCACGAACTACAAATCTTGCTTTGTACTTTTCTATGCTGCCATCTGCAGCATGCTTGATCTTGTAGATCCACTTGGAAGTCACAACAGACTTCCCTTCAGGTCTTGGGACTACATCCCAAACATCATTCTTCATGATCGACTTGTATTCCTCGACCATAGCATCCTTCCATTCTTTCTTTTCCACTGCTTCTTCATAACTAGAAGGTTCTTTGTTCATAATATCACAGAGTAGGGCAACATAGCTGGTACGAGATCTAGTTCTCTTCCTTTATCTGTGTTCTTCTTCTGGAATGCCATATCTTTCTGCATCTTGAATGAGCTCTCTAGCCCATGCAGGTTTCCTCTTGTGAGAGTTATTCTCACGGGGTGGATCTACAGGTATTTGTGGATCTTCAACTTCACAATCTGCTTCTGGAATTGATTCAATCATGGTGATGTCTTGAAATCTGTTTTCCTTTGTTTCTTCATGATCTTCAATAGGTGTCTTTCTTGATTTGATGAAGGCCGAGTTTTCATCAAATGTTACATCCCTACTGACATCAATATTCTTGAACCCTGGAAAGTATATTCTGTAAGCCTTCGAGCTTTCACTGTACCCCACAAAGATGCCCTTCTTTCCTAAAGGATCTAGCTTTGTCCTCTTTTCCTTTGGAACATGTGTGTATACTGGACAACCAAATATCCTGAGATGGCTGACCTCAGGTTTCTTACCAGTGAAGACTTCTTCTAGTGTCTTGTTGTCCAGTATCTTGTGAGGTGTTCTGTTATGCACATATACAGCTGTCCTAGTTGTTTCTGCCCATATATGCATATGAAGATCGTGGTCATGCAACATTTCCCGTGCTACTTCCATGATTGTTCTATTCTTTCTTTCTGCATCTCCATTCTGTTGTGGATTGTAGGGAGCAGTCAACTCTCTCTTAATCCCTAAATCACTGCATAGTTTCTTGAAATCACCTGAAGTGAATTCTCCACCATTGTCGGATATGAATGTCTTGATCTTCTTATCAATTTGATTTTCCATCAAGGCTTTGAATTCCTTGAACTTATCAAACACTTCATCTTTGTTCTTCAAGAAGTAAACCCAAGTCTTCCTAGAGAAATCATCAATGAAAGAGACATAGTATACATACCCACTTAGAGAACTGGATGACATCGGACCGCATACATCGGAGTGGATAATTTCCAAGATCCCTTTAGCCTTTCTTTCACTGCTTGGAAATGTCTTCTTTATGTTCTTTCCTTTTGCACATCCTTTGCAAACACCTTCATGCTTTCATTCCCTTTTTCATCCAATGTAGGTATGGAGAGTAGATTCTTCTTGAGCCAAAGTACATATAGAACCTCTTTCATCTTCAAAGAATTTCTAGAGTCTAGGTTGTAGGAGGCTTCACCACTTCCTTTGATAGGATATTGGTAGTCATCCCTAAGTTTCACCTTATGGGGTGACTCATGTTCAGATAGGTTTACAAAAGATTCTTTGAACCTAGTCATGTGTTTGGAAGTCCCACTATCAATAAGCCAATTATTACATCCATGAGAGATAGTACCTGTGAGAGTAGAGATTAAAACATATTCATCTTCGCTTGATGAATCATCACTTTCTGATCTAGCCTTCTTCTTGGAAGGTTCATCATCCTCAGCAGCATGAGCATGATATTTTCTTTTGTTGCCCTTCTTATTTTTGTTGTTCTTGTCCTTCTTGTTCTTGGGACAATTTGAGGCAAAGTGCCCTTTCTCATTACATGTAAAACATCTTAGATGTTTCCTATTTTTAAAGTGGTGAGAAGGTTTCTTAGAATGAGAATGCTCCCCCTTGAATTTGGTTCCCTTCTTGGTGTGAGCAGTGAGAGCTTGATATTCATTTCCCATCTTTTCTTCTCGGGCCACAATCCTAGCTTCTTCTTGAGAGCATTCCTCCCACAGCCTACTGAAGGAGATCAATTTTCTTCTTGCACAGATTCCTTGGATAAAGGAATCCCATGACCTAGGTAGGCCATTCAAAGTGGTCATGACAATTTCACCATTCTCCACCATTTCATCCACAGCTTCAAGTTGTTCCTTGATCTAAGAGACCTTGGAGAAATAGGATTGAATGGTCTCTCCATTTTGAAGCTTTAACCCTTTCAATTGATTCCGTAGAGTCATCTTCTGATTTATGTTCTTCCCTTCAAAACAGCTTGGTCAAAGAGTCAAACATTGCCTTGGGTGTCTTTAGAGATGACACATGTGGAATGAGATGGTCTTTAATAGAATCAACAATGATCCTCTTTGCCTTGACCAAGTTCTTCTTATGTAAGGCCTTAGCCTCTTCTTTCTCTGGGACAAGGACCTCTTCCCTTGTGTAAGTATCCAATTCATTTTCTTCCAGGATTAAACCAATCCTATACTTCCATACTCGGAAGTTGTCAGCCCCTTTAAGATTATCCTCAAGCTTGGTGTGGTGATACATCTTTAAAGAGTACTTCAAATGGAAATAGAAAATATTTAGGTCTTACCACTTGATTTGCTGAAAACTGGATCTGGTCCCATATTAGGGTTTGTCAGAGAAACCCTAAAAATTCAAACTTTGAATTTCAAACTTATGAAAGGATAGAAAGATGCACCTTGATGAGCTGATCAACCTGGTATATTCAGAATTTGAGATCTTCAAAGATTCACCCTTCAGAAATTCCTTTTAGTCTTCCCGGATTCACTAGGGAGGACCTTGAATTACGGTTTGAGTTTTCCAGAGCTTCACCCAACCAAAAATCTCGATCTAAAGCTCTAAACTTCGATTTTTCCAAGGAGCTTCTAGCTATGTCTTCAGATTTCAGAAATTCCTATTTTTGTGGAAACCCTAATTTTTAGGGCCAAAACAGAAAGTGCTCATAATTGAATTCTGATTGGACATAAAGATTCTCCTTGATGAGTAGAGTCAATATACCTTACTGCTTTTCCAAAATATGTGGAGAGAAACCCAATAAACAAGAAACCCTAGTTTCCACCATTGCACAATGTCTTCTTCTCAGGGAAGCTCTGATACCATGTTAATTTTGAGCATTAATTCAATATACTCTAGGATCTTTACTAAGAGAATAACATGTACAGCATATCAAGTATAACAATGCATATCAATCACACCAAGCAATCACATGGGACAATAGACACACAATTTTTCACTGGGGAAAACCATAAAGGTGAAAAACTCCACAACTTCCTCAGAGATAGAAAGAGCAATGATACAACCAAAGTACAAGAGATAGTCTTCTCCTCGCAGCTGATCCTCCTCCTCACATGTGCGCCACTTTTCGAGTGATGGAAGAGTGAGTAATGAGATGATCAAATAGAGATCTCCCGATCTCTATTTATACTTGTCCTATCCTGCCCAATAAACTAACAGGGATGACTTGTCTAACTCAGTCTAATAACCCATGGTTACATTAATCTGGGCCGACTCCACACTTGGTGGTATAATAACCCATCACAGCAAGTTATGACACTTGCGACACTTGTCAATACAAATGACGATACTTCCGTATAGAGGAATAATAACATCTCTATAGGAGTACAATATACATAGGTGAAATACATTCCGAAGTTACATATACATCAACAAGTCGTACTCTTTTTTCCCCAACCATATCCATGGTGTTGGAACCTATAATTAGTCTTAAAATTCTCACTGTGCCACAAAAACCCCACTCATAGGCCAACGATACAGTGGAAAGGTCTATTGTGGTTTTTCAACATATCATTATTGGATACATATACCTAGAAGCTTCCTTTAGGTCCTAAGGCCCAGTTTCCATTCCTTAACCATGTCTAGAGCCCCAAGACCCACACCTAATGCTCAGAAACTTCTTAACAATTCCCGTATTTGGACTATAAGGACAAATATCCCCTCAAGAGGTTAGCTTTGGTGGTTGGAGACATGATTGTTAGACCTTTAATAAGCATGGCTTCTAAGGTATTGATTGTGAGATTTATTTGTAGAAGGATGGGGACAATGAATTTGTTTCAATGGATTGAAGTGCATGACTAGTAATCAATTTTAGCTTACCACATAAGGGATGTCATTTTCATATGAGGTTAGATGTTGAGGTTACATCCAAACATAGTATTATTTCTAGTTGGTATCTACTGCATTTATACCTAGGTGGATTTATTGGTTACTTGATCAAATTACTTATATATCATTCAAGGTCCCATGCCAATAAGTAAGGATACCATAAGGATAAAATAATTGTACTAAATGAGTCTATTTCCATAGACTCTCTTATGATTCTACACAAGATATTTCCTCTTTATGCTATTAATTGTAACTATTGGAATGATATGACTCATTATTGTTTCTTGCAGCCTTCTAACAAAGAGATCTATCATATGCATTAAAACAATTATGACTCATTATGATCTCTCTTCTCATGGAAATCATATGAGCCAAAATTTGACTAGTGGTATGCCTTACAAATCTACTTTCTTAATTGACATATCAATTAGGTAACTAGGGATATTAGAATAATGAAAAGAGATATATGGTTAAGGTTAAGGTCCTACTTGGAGAAAACCTAAAAGAACCTATACAAATCAATACATTGGTTAAGGTCCTACTTGGAGAAATCCTAAAAGAACCTATATAATCCTTTTAAATATTAAGAATTTTTATCATTACCTCTTCCAACCATATGAAATTCTTATAAAGATAAAAGGAATTTGAACCATTAACCTATGTTTTTTAGACCAGTATTATACCATTGAAACTATTCTCCTAATGAAAATCTGATTACTTGCTAAGATATCCCTCCAGTCGATTTTCAATGATGCCTACCTTACATCTACCACATATCATGCTATGCCAATCTAGAGCTTCCACCTCATTTATGTATTTGCATTGTTCAATGAACCATTTTAGTGGTGGAAGTGTAATAGTTTTTACAGATGTCTGCATGGGAATTTCTATTTAGGTCATTGGAGAGTCAATGACAGGTGGCATATGAAATTATTGAACCAAGTGATCTCTAATAATGTTATGGCCATTGCACTGCACCTTTGAGTAATTTAATCACTCCAAAGTGAGATTTTTTGAGCTCTAAAGGAAATGAAGTTTCCCATACCTTCCAAGCCATTAAATGAGGGGATCGAAGCCAATTCTAACTCCTAAAAATACATTGATATGTTAAAATGGTGGTGACAACTTTAACATCTTGATCTCCTATCATACTAACAACATATATTAGTTAGTCTAAAGGTTGGGATATGTCCACATTAGAAACATATTTATGTTTAACCCATAGAGCCTCCCTACGATGTAAGTCATAAATATCCTTGACAAGTAATATAATAGAAGCTAGAAACAATTATGCAATAAGTAAAATAAGAATTTTATAAGAAACTAGCACCCCTTAGCGCCATCCCCATAGCATATTATATAATAAGGTTTATCCCAAGGGGGTCTTCCTGTGAGTCTAACAAGTAACAATATTATATTATACCTAGGATTATAGGCTCATGCCGTGGTTATACATACAACAAGTTTTCAGGCCCATCTAGATATAAGATGCTAAAGATTCATGCATATTTGCTTTTTCGTCTTTTTTGGTTTTTATGTTTTTGAAAAAAAAGGGGTAACAAAGGGGCCGATTTCATCTTGTGGAGGTCGTATTCTTCATTTGTTGGCTGAGTTTGGAATGCGTGGGCTGTGACATCATCTGGAGGGGACACAGTCTTGTTTGTGAGGACTATTTACTTTCTGTTGGGCGCATATCCTTACAGTTCCACATCTACAGTGATACCCACGCTTCATCTAGGACAATATCAAGGGTTGTTACAGCCAAAAAGAGAGCTACAATATACTACAATGTTGTTATTGACACCTAAAAAAATGTACTACAACGTTGTTGGGTACTCTCGTTGTAGTCTTCCTTCTTGTTATGACTATGCATAATGTTTCGGGTAGTGAAGGGAGTCTGAGAAGAAGATGATTTGGGTTGTTTTGAGGAGCTGGCATACACCAAAGAAAAATCGAGACACCAAAGAAGGCCATCTCACTTCCATAAATCATTGTGCACGCCCAGGAAGCTACAGGTTAGATTTAAAGTAATTTCAGATTTGTTTGTCCACCTTAGAACTGCTGTTATAGTGATTGTAAACTCAAAGTTATATGAATATGATATTTAGGGTTTATTTTCCTTGTTATTTATGGAAAGATATCTCTATTGCATTTACTGTTCACTGTTAGTGCTACAAAAATCAAGATATGATATCCGAAACAAACTCTTCCTGCATTGTCTTCCGCAGCGGAATTCTTTCCGGAATGCAAGATTCGAGTTTCCGCAAAACGCTTCTTTCCCGCCCTCGATCAATTTCGCTGCAAGCCTGAGTGTTCGTACAACTTACTTTTTTATGCAGTGAAATGGCTTTATGATTGTTCGATTAGTGTCCCCACCAAATCAACGGTGGATTCCAAAATTTATTGAGCGCATTCCATAGAATATCGCGCACATGAAAATTGTTTCAAGGCTTGCAACTTCTCCCGACGATATCACTAGTCCAATAAAGGGTAGCGACCCATGTACTAGACCTCACAGACTGCCATCCATACTAACAGATCACGGCCAACACATTTACACACCCTCACGACACCCTTAGTAACCCACATTAGGTCATGGTACCTTCATAACAGTCATCAAGGCAATTTCAGCCAGTCACGACAGTCCTAGCAAGCCTAAGACATGTCACAACAGCCCTTAGAAGGCTCAAGACAGGCCATGGGTTTCTCTGGAAATCATTAGCATAATTTACACATATGAAATTGACGCAAACAGGAAACACAAACTGAATATGAACACTGTGATGAATCTCAGAAACTAAAAAAAAAACTTTTCATTAACACTTCCAAGAAAGTTTACAAAGCTACAGTCCAATCACATAGGCGTAAAAAATGAAAGTCGAACCCTTCCTCCTCCATGTTGAGATATTGTAACTTCAAAGAATATTATATTTGTACTTTATTATTCCGGAGATGTTTCATTCCTCCGTGAAGATCTTATTGTATATCCGGAGATGTTTATTCCTCCGTCGGAATGTGGTAACTCGGGTTATTAGACTTCCCTAGTGGGGGTCGGCCCTATATGTGTCATGTGGGTCAAAGGGTTATTAGACCATCCTAGAGGGGTCGGACCAGTCAGTTGTAGTGGGGTATTTAACCCATTGGTTAAATACGAGCCTACGTGTACTTGTGTAAAAGATATGTCAGAGTAGTGTATAAATAGAGGAGGTGTGTTCCTCATTTGACATATACACTCACTTGAGAGAGAGGCGCACTTGTGGAGGAGAGGTCTGCTATGGTGGAGGAGGAGATCATGTCTTTGGTTTTCATCTTTGTATATTGCTGGTCATCTATATTGAGGAAGCTTTACTGGGTTTTCTACCCCATGAGGGTTTCCCAGGATAAATCTGTGTCTCTTGTGTTTATGCTATGCTTGTTGTTTCTTTAGTGATCCTGTATATGCTATTATTGTGAAATGGAATGTAATGCTGCTATTTTCTGTCTTAGCATATTAAATCTTAACACTCCATAGAGGTGACATTTACCCCTGAGACGTATCTCGAAATAGGGCATCAAAATCAGTTACATTGCGGAAATCAAACCCTAAAGTAAGTCCTAAATCCTAACAGAATTTGATGTGGCAGATGTGCCGTTCCCACAAAACATTTCGGGAAGGCACACTGTGCTGCGCGTGACCAATCAAAAAGGGAAATATCGACATCTGGGGCTTTCTCGCTCGCTTAATGAAAACGACAACTCCGAGCATATTTTTAGCAGACTACAGTTGACTCAGCTGTTGGCAGGCCTTACAGGATGATGATTGCTTAGTCTATGTATATCTTGCCACTGCTGATCTGTAGGGGAGGCCATCTCAAATAACTCCTTTAGGAGAACATCTAGGTCAATCAGGGGGCTATGGACAATAGCAGGGAGATTTGATTTGACAGTCCTGAATTGAGCCAGCAACTCAAAGTCCTCAATGAGTTTATCAATGATTACCTCTCCCTTTAGCCCACCATTCATACCCTCAAACTTTCCATGGTTTACTCTTTCCTGGTTCAGCAATTCGACATATTTGCTCCGAGGGATCAAATTCCCCTCTGGACCCCAAAACTCAGGAAACCCTTTCTGAAACAGGGGCTGGAACAATTTGTTGAACTTTTCTACCCCTTGCTAAATAATGTTAATCCTAGTAAGTGCATTCTGCAACATGTTGTACTTTGTGGTCATCCTCCTTGCTGTCACCGGAACTGATATCCTGTCATTAATCTCCAGGGCAATTAGTTCTTCCCCACAGGTTGAGCTCATAACAACAATCACCTTTTGGGCCTCCTCCCTAGGCCTTTGTGTTAGACTTTCTTGCAGGGATTTACATCTGCTGCTTGCTACCATAGCATCCTTTTTATGCTCATCCACCATGACCAAATGCTTTTCTAATGAGGGCATCTCTTTTATCACTGCATCCCAGAGAAAATGTTTAGCCCCTTGCAGGGGAATTTGGCCTATGACCCTTTCCTCAAACCTGGCTACCTTCTCTTTGAGTGTCCTGATCTCTTCAACGGAGTCTTCACTTTCCTTAGCAGTGATCCTGTGCTGGAGCTCTTTAATGGACTCCTTCAATTGAGTGATTTCCAGGTCCTTTAGGGACATTTCTGACATATCTTTGATCTCTAGAGTCGTGGGTGATTTGTCCCCAAGGGTGCTCTAGTCATTAAATTCATCAATTTTCTTCTGCATCTTTTTCTTCCCTTCTTCCTATGTGCGCTTGTCAGCCTCCAGCACAGCAAGGTGGCCTTTTAGATCCAAAAATTCATGCTGCAATGTCTCAATCTCCCCTTGTAACTGCACGGTCTAAGGAGGTAGCTGGATGTCTTTCATAGGTGTCTTGCTTTTCTTTTTGTAATCCTATATCTTGGCCAGCGGCTTAGCTGGTAAAATAGGATGCTTTGTTGCCACTGGCTGCTCAGATGCAAGGGGATGCTGTAAAGTATTATGTGCTGTTAGGTCTGCCACTTGGTCATTTAGGAGTTTCACCTGTAGGTTCCAGGCCTTGTTTGTTGCATTTTCCTACTTCAATTGGGTCTCTAGTTTAACCACCCTTTGTTGGGACCTGAGATGGGCTAATGCCTCCTTAGTCAGATCAGCATAGATGAGATCACTAACTCCCTTATGGAACAAAATCTTATCAGGGATTGAGAACCCATCCATCTTGAACTCGACCTCTAAAAATCCTTCCTCATTAGCGATGGCTAGGTTCAGGGAGTTTGTTGTAATATTCCTGGAAGTAGTGAAAGAGACTTTGCTACCTGATAGCTTCCTTAGATTCTTGGACTGATTTTGAGTCTTAGCCTCGGATTGCTCTTTGAGCTGCCCATAGGTGGTCAACATTTTCTTTTCGGTATTAAATTTCCCTTCAACAATGGAGGCAAACGAATACTTCTAATAATTGAGTAGAGACTCCTCACCCCCTTTCTTGATTGATTGCGTGGTTTGTGGGGGATTTCTCTGTGAGTGTGTAGTGGTTGGGCGATCACCATCTGATTTGCAACCTTTCCCCTAGCAGGGTTTATTGAAACAAGCTCCTCCTCTATCACTTTCTTGAAGGCATCAGATTCAAAATTAAACTCCTTCTCCAGGTTGATTACGTCCTCCTCTACGTCTTTCCTAGGATTCTTGCTAGGGGTTTGTTCATCACATTCCATATCCTCCACCTCTGACTGAGAGCTTCTGCTACTACCATCACTTTTTAGGTGCAAGGGAGTTGCTGGTACCGTACCTTGCACTTCTTTAGGATCCTGAATTTTCTCTGCAGGAGTCCAATCAAAATCATAGGTAAGAGAATTTGCATCCTGGGACAAGTTGGGGATCGTGGAGTGAATAAACACTGACCTCTGGACCTTGACCCTCCTTTGGGAAATGATCCCCTTAGGATCGTAATTTTGTGCATGAGTCCCATGAAACTTCATGGCCTTCAAAACTTTCTCCACCATTTGTAACGCTGCTAGCTTCTTCACAACGAAGGGCCTAAAATTAATAGGGTATTTGATCCAAGAGTTCTTCCCGTGAGCAGTAAAATGCTCCTCATCAGCATAAATCCTCTACCTAATCAATTCTAGTGCGAATACTAAGGGAGTTAGGTAAACTGGTAGCATGAAAGGGGCAGCCGAAAAAACCATATACCCTGATAATTGAATACTTCTACATCAAGAACCAATCTTTAATACCCACTTGCTGCAAGGCAGCCTTCATGTCTTTTGATATCCTCTTCTCTTTAGGGTTGAATAGTTTGGAGATGCGAAGGAAAATTCTTTCAATGAACAGGGTGTAAGACCAGTCCTGGATCTTCTAGAGAGACCGGGGCCAGTCTTTGAACACCTCCGGATCCATGTCCTCAAGGGTTTTCCAGTTGGAACTGACTATGATGGAAAATAGATACACCTTCTCAAAATCAATTATCAGCTTGAGACTCAAAATCAAACTTCTCAAGCTGATAATTGATCTCTCCGGCCAAGAAATCATCGAACTTAATTCTTTCTTCAGATTGACTCAGGTAAAGGAGAATGCCTAGCATTACTTCAGAGACCATGATATCGCTATCAAGACCTAGAATTTGACTCAAGAGGGAGATGGTTGATTCGACAAGATTTATGAACAATTCAGAGGAGAGTGGGGTGATAAGGGTCTCTGAGGGAACTGGGGTCATCAAAATGGTCTGAAAAAATTTATTCTTGGATTCTAGGTTGGATTTCTCGAACACCTGCATAACCTTTGATTCGGTGAAGGGGATCAAGGCCTAACATTGGGATTCGGAGAGACCCGGGGCAGCCCTGATAACTTCTGGTGTAATTCTGCAAATGACATGGGAGTGGGTATCATCTAAGATGGCCTTCCTAGTGGCGAAATAATTGGAGGCTACCCTTTGGACAATATCTGGGAAATGGGGCAATTGTTCTAATGTGAACCCTATTAAGGATGACTTTAAATTTACCAACAGTTCCAACTAGTCTCCGAAAGGTGACAACAAAGCGTTCTGGGCATCACTAACACTGGACAACCACAAACGAGGATCATAAGCGTCGTAAATTCGATCGCAGATGATCTCCTCGGACGGGTCAAGGCGTTTTACAGATGAGGCCATGGAGGAACTGTCTACTAGATGAATTACAAAACACAAAAGGGTTGATAAACGATGAAGGAGTACCTAGTGGTGACAGTCGATACTTCTGGAGGTTGCAGTTGTATCCAGCTGACTCGTGCTTGGAAGACGTCGAATTTGCAGGGTGGTGGGAGTATTAAGGGACTATTAATGTCAAGATGATTAACCTTATAAACCATCGCACTCCGTAAACGTGACCTTTGTACCTCCAATTTTCGAGCGCAATATCCAATGGGGAGGGGCCCACCAGATTTCGCAAATTTGTTTTTTTATCTTCAGAGTTATATTAATGGGTTTAAATCTTAACTATCTTGTCTTTAATATAAAACCAAAATATTATGTAATTGATGTTTGGATTTGGTTATTATAAGGTGGAAGCTTGTATGGTGTAATATATTGTTGTCATGCGCAGGTAAACGCTATTTTGGAAAGCATATGGGTGTACTACATGAATATTCCTAACCGTATATTGGAAGGAAGTTGAGAGGCCAACTCTCGAGAGCCAATTTGAGAAATTGGGCTGGTTTTATTTTCAAATGGCCAAAAAAAGGGATTGGACAGATTTGAAAATGAGGTATACTTTTTATATTTGATTCTTCAATATGATATTTTATAACATATGTCTTCATTGTAATTTGTAGTGGTTTTTTCTTACGTGATGTGCAAAATGGTTCTATGTAGGATGTCAAAGGAATATCAAGTTGGGGTTGAAGAATTCATAGAGTTTGCAAAAAGGCATTCAGAGGATAATAACACCACAAGATGCCCTTGTAAAAAATGTTGCAATGTTGCAGTATTGACGTTTCAGGAAGTACAAGACCACTTGATGATTCATGGTATAACAAGTTCATATAAAACTTGGTTTTTCCATGGAGAGAGAGTTCCTACTCAGGACTATATATTTGACAAGAGCAAGAAATGCCACACAACAGAGATGCATGATTTTCCTCTAGAAATTACACATGGTGATGAACACATAGTCAGACATCAATATGATAATCAGAATGATGAGTTTGCAACATTGCTTACAAACGATACCGAAGTTCTTGAGAATGATGATCATAACGAGGCAACCATGGTTGATGATCATATGGTTGAAATGGTGAATGATGCTTATCAATATTATAATGAAAATCCATATGTGAATTGCGAAAATGGCCAAGCAGAATCAATGGAAGAAAAAAATGATATCAATCAATATCTAAATTTAATTGAAGATGTGAAGGCATCATTGTACCCAGGTTTCACTAGTTTCACTAAGCTATCGGCCACTATGAAATTGTACAACCTTAAAGTGAGAAATGGATGGTCTGATGCAAGTTTCACCCAGTTGTTGAAGTTGAAAAGAGAAATGCTTCCAACATGAAATACACTTCCAAAATCTACATATGCTGCAAAAAGTTTGATTAAATCATTGGGGTTGGACTATGAAATGATACATGCATGCCACAATGATTGCATTTATATTGGGGAAAATATGAAAAAATAAATGAATGCCCAACATGTGGCGAATCAAGATGGAAGGTTGATGCTCATTCTAAAAAGGTGCGTACTGGTGTCCCGGCCAAAGTGCTGAGGTATTTACCTTAAGTGCTGAGGTTGAAGAGAATGTACAGGTATGATTTTGAACTCTTATAATTCCATTATATCAAACACCTTCATGTATTACCAACCTACAAGAAAATCATCTCCTTTAATCTACTAAGTAGTGCAATGCATATATGATTCTTTATGTTTTTGTTATAGCTCTACATATATTTCACAGAAAATGAGGTGGAATCATGAGAATGAAAGGATGGAATAATGCACCACCCAGTTGATAGCCCGACATGGAAAACTATAGATTCTAAATGGCTTGATTTTTCCAATGATCCTCACAATGTACGACTTGCAATGGTAGTGGATGGATTTAATCCTTTTGGAAACTTGAGTAGTAGTTACAGTGTATGGCCAGTAGTACTAGTGACATATAACCTTCCGCCATGGTTATGCATGAAAAGGAGATTTTGTTTGTTGTCATTGTTAATACCTAGTTCCAAGCAACCAGTAAATGACATATATGTTTATTTGGAACCATTGGTAAATGAACTAAAACTAACTTGGGATGAAGGGGCAAGGACATACGATGCTCATTCAAGGTCATTCTTTAATATGAAGGCTATATTGATGTGGGTAATCCATGACTTTCCTGCTTATGGAAATATGGATGGTTGCACGACTAAAGGGTTTTGTGCATGACCTATATGTGGAAGGAACACAGAGTCAATGTATCTCAAATGTAGTAGGAAGTGTGTGTACATGGGACATAGGATATATCTTCTAGTAAATCATAAGTATCATTCACAAAAAGGACCATTTAATGGGAAGTATGAGCATCTCATTGCACCTACAATTGTACAAGTGTCAGATATTTTTATAGAAACAGAAGGAAGGGAAGAGAAATGGGGAAAGACTAATAGTACAAAAAGAAAGAGAAATTAAAAAAAAGGTGAAAATTCAAAGAATGATGTGTGGAAGAAAAGGTCAATTCTATTCAATTTACCATATTGGGAGGTATGTGCACACATTAACTCAAGGCCTAAAATGTACGATGCTTGAAGGATTTCATTGTGTTTAATATGAATATATTGTTTAATTTTTCTTTGATGTTATAATTCATTGATTTTTTATACGGTTGGATGCAGAAACTCCTAGTGCGTCACATTTTATATTTAATGCACATAGAAAAAAATGTATGCGAAAGTATTTTAGGAACCCTTCTGGATATAAAAGATAAATCAAAGGATGGGAAAAATTCTCGTGATGACTTACAACAGTTGGGTATAATGAGGTCCCTGTGGCCACAACAAAAAGGCAAAAAATTATTTCTTCCACCCACACCACACACTCTTGCAAAAAAGGAGAAAGAGATTCTTTGTCATGTTTTGTTCACCTTAAAATTTCCAGATGGATATAGTTCAAACCCTAGAAATCATGTATCTATGAAAGATCTCAAGCTTCATAGTATGAAAGCACATGATTTCCATGATCTCATGCAACAAATCCTTCCAGTAGCATTGCACCATGTACTACCAAAAGCAGTTCGAAACACTATTTGTAGGATTTGCTTCATTTATAGGCGAATTTGTGCAAAAATGGTGGATCCAACATATCTTGATAACTTACAAGATGATGTTGTGGAAACTTTTTGCTTACTCGAAAAATATTTCCACCCTTCATTCTTTGATATAATGATACATATGACTGTACACTTGGTGCGAGAGCTACGCTATTGTGGACTAGTTGCATATCGATGGATGTACCCATTTGAAAGGTCAGTTAAATGTTATTAAGTGCAAATCCACATAAATTCCATCATTTTATGTGCATATAATAATAATACATTACTAGCAACTCTTTATTCATACTTTTTATTTCTCTACAAATTGTGTGTTTTTTTCTAGGAACATGAAAGTTTTCAAAAGTTATGTGAAAAATAAGAATAGGCCCGAAGACTGCATAGCTGAAAACTAGACCGTGGAGGAATCCATAAAATTTTGTGCTGGATATGTTGAAGGTATGGATTATATTGAAAGCATGCCTAGTAGAAATGAATCTTGGGACGATGAAGAAGGAGAGGTTGGACAATATGGGAAGGCCTTATCTAGTGGAACTTTTATTGAATTAGATAAAACTAGTTTGTTACAAGCCCACAAATGGGTCTTGCACAATATAGATGAAATTCAACCTTGGATAGAGTAAGTAATAAGCACATACTTATGAAATAATTTTTTATTATAATATATCGCAATTTTTTCATAAATTGTTTATTGACA
Source organism: Larix kaempferi (assembly GCA_027924585.1). Taxonomy (NCBI): domain Eukaryota; kingdom Viridiplantae; phylum Streptophyta; class Pinopsida; order Pinales; family Pinaceae; genus Larix; species Larix kaempferi. The sequence goes on from BSBM01000106.1 coordinate 36,506,694, forward strand.
TTACTTGAAAATAGGATGCACCTGATAGAAATTGTCAATAGTAACATCCAAGCCCAAAAAGATGAAATCTTACTACGAAAGCTCCACAACCAACAATTTAGTGATTGGTTAAGAAAACAACTAATGATATGTTCTTCATATTAGATTTAATTGAACTTCATTGATCAAGACTATTATGTTGTATGAAGGTGAAATTCTTTTTAATATATTTTGAAATTGCATGGTTTTCTAACGACATTTCAAAATTTCAAGGTGGAAGGAAAATAAAATATTTCTGATACCCTTAAATGGTTGGCACGTGGCCCAAGGAAATATGCAACTAAGTATGATGGATACTTAATCAATGGGTGTAGATTTCATGTTAAAAGATTAGAAAATGACAGGGCCACCCAAAATAGTGCCATGTGCATAGATGCACAAACATTAATGAGATCAAGTGCAAAGGATAAAAACCCTATACATCAAACGACAACATATTATGGAGTGATTCAAGAAATAATGTTATTGGAATAGTATTTGGTACAGTATCCATTCTTCAAATGTGATTGGATAGATGTACACAAGAAGAATGGAATGAAAGTTGATGAAATTGGTTTCACCATGGTGAATCTGAAGAGATGCTTGAGTAAGGATAGACTGCAGGATGATCCATTTATTCTAGCATCACAAGTGAAACAAGTGTTTTATGTACAAGATCCGGTAGAGAATGACTGGTGTGCAATTTTGACATGCCCTCTGAAGGGATCAAGAAATTGTAATAGATATGATTCGGAGTATGCAGATTTATCAAGTGTTGCATATTTTGAAGGGACGAAATTCAAAGAGGATGAAGTTGTAGGTGATGGTGGCATGGATTATGTTCGACACGATTGTGAAGGCACATGGTTGGATGTTGTTCAGGAAGTAGCATGCATGATTTATTTATCAGTTCCCATTTAAGTTGTATCTGTGAAAACTTCTATCTTAGATTATTACTTGGATTTAACTTTCATGCATATATTTTTTGTTTTGCTATTGTTTATGCATATTATTACTTGGATTTACCTTTCATGCATATATTTTTACAGCAGATAGATTGGGTGTGGGGAATTGAGAGTGATGTGAGGGTGGGGGAGGGGCCATATGAGCTTCAACCTTCACTTGGTTGGCCCTGTTTAGTAGAGAATAAGATATTCTTGAAACCAAGAGAAGCTCATTAAGGTATTTTCATTTCATTTTTTTAGAATTTCATATATATTATGCCTTTTTTTACATATCTATCAATCGCTTATATGAAAATACCATTTTGTCATGATATATGTAGGTCTTCACAATGGAAAGCAATATAATGACAATTTGTATCGTTCTCTAAGGCATATTTGTAAGTTATCACCATAATGAATTTGTCAATTAGATATCTTATTGTCATTTATGCAAATTTTAATTTTTTTGGGTTATTGGTCGTTGGATGAATCGTCTGACGAATGGAGTCATTTAGTCCATAGATTGTCTGGGTAAGCACGTGGACCCCCAACAGGTCATTGATTTAAGGAAGAGATTAGGCTTAGTATTCGTGAATCATAGCTTATCAATATTTTACTATTTGTTTTCAAGAAGAGGGCTTAAGACTGACTTTGCAATTTAGTTTCAATTTTTTTTTCACCTTTTTGATAGCTTTCAACTAACTAGGAAACAAAAGTACTCTTTCCATATTACAGTGGAGTACAGATTATTTACAAGAATCTACTTCTCCAATTACACATAGGGCCTGCACATAACTCCATCCACAAGTAGCCTTGCTTGTGCTTGTGAAAGTGAAACAGCCCGCCATAGTGGAGTATGAAACACCCTTTCTTTACCATCAGGCTAAGACTCCATTTTTATTGAAATTTAGTTTATCTATATTCTAACAAAAAAACTTCTTTGAATCTATTTGAGTATATTGACCAGTGCAATTTGTCTCTTCACTGTTCCTGAGTTTAATATGTAAATTGTTGTGCTACTTCTCAATGGAATATTACCAAACTACGAATACAGGTTTTTTCTTTACCTTTACTATTGCATCTGATGTGAAATATAGCCATTGAAATGTATCTAATCTATTTGTTCACTGCATATGTTACCAAGATATCTTTTAGTTGTTGGAATTCATGACAACGTATAATTGACTTTACCAAAAAAATACCTTATATAATGCCTTTCATAGTCTGTCATGTTCTTTAACTTATTGTATTGCCACTAAAATTAGAGAAATAAACATTGGTAGAATTCTATCAAAAAAATGTTAATTTTCTGCTCTAGAACTGATGTGACTAGGCTATGATCATAAATAAAGTTGTTCTTCATCAATGTTTGAGAACTGGGCTATCCTAAACAATTTTGAGGGCATTGATCATTTTTCTTATCTTTAGGTAGTAAAGGAGATACTCTAGTGTTGTATCTAAAATGTACGGTCCTACTTTTGTTTTCTTAAAATAAGGATATGGATAGTACAGTTTTGTTTTGTTGTTTGTTTCTTATATATTTCTACAACAAGCTTCAGGTAACATTTTTGTCCAGCAACAATGAAAGCTGGGGTATTCAGGAATGATGGAATGAGATAACAATTAATTGCTTCATAAATATTTGGGATGAGACTTTAGCTCTCTCTTATCTATTAAACATTTTCAGGTAGTAGCATGTCTTCGCTTTTAGCATGCATTGAAATGTAACCTCTATTGCATCCATAATTTGCTGCTCTCGGTTGTTACGTTTTCAGATGAATTTTTTTTGCTTGTGTTAGATGACAATGCAATTAAAACCTTTTCATTCGTTAAAGGTTGCTGCTAAAATAGTATGACAAAATGAATTGACAATGAAAGAAACACATTTCACATGGGAGAAAGAAAGAACAGGCTGTAGATCAAATAACACATGAATCTCCGAACAGAAACGCCTGCAAGGCCTGCCAACTTTATTTAAAATAGCTTCAAAATTGTTCAAACACAGAGCAACTCTCGGGATCCAAAATTTTCAACCCCTTTGCCATTGATTACATTTAATTTATAGATGTCTTGGAGCCCCAAGTTTGGCCTTCTCTTGAATAGAGAACAGTTATAACCTATTGACACCTAATCGAGGCATATTCGCCATTACAGACATGAGAGAGAGGTGGAAAAATCGGCTCAACAGCCTTTTACATTTATAGGTCGTTTTTACTATATGACCTCCTATACTTAACAAAAAGACAAAAAATTATCTTGGAGATGCTCTTCTAGCTGGCCGCTCCTACTAACCGAATGCTCCCACTAGCAGAAAACTTTGCAATAACCTCGAACTCCTCATGCTCCTGTCCTGATTCTCCCCTTGCCATACTTCTCGATGGACTTCCATTGGTCAGTTGAGGGTAGGTCCAGGGTGGCAAGATCCTTAATTAACACTCTCAGCTCTGTGTGTTCTCTGCAAGAATAACCAGCGTGCAGTGTCCTAGATCCCTCGAACATTGAGGCTAACTCGAAATCCCTTGTCAATTTTTCAGCTACTATCTGACCCGTCAGAGGCTGATCCATCCTTACAAAATCCTCCTGGTTTTCCCTGCAATCCCATAGTTTAACCTTGTATTCCTCATTTTATAACATGGTTCCATTCTCCTCCCAGAACATAGGTCCTTTCTTGAATAAGGGGTCGAATGCTTCCTTGAACAACCTCAGTTGATTTGAGAGAATGTCTATCCCAGACTGGGTGATATTCACATGCTGATGCTTGTTAATTATTCTCTTGGCCCATATAATTGTGGCTACCCTGTCCTTTATTCCTATTGTATCAGCCTGCTCCTCTGACAAACCACTCAGAAACTCCACTGCATTTTCTGCATAATCCAAGGGCTTCTTATTAATCTTTTCATTGGCCACTACTACAGCCTGTTTAGCCAAATTTACCACAGTTTCCTTATCCACTATGAAGTTCAAATAGGGCCTTAGGATGTCTACTTTCTGGATGACATCATCCTAGATGATTTTCTTAGTCTCCTGCAGTACCTTTTGTCCTATCACTTACTCCTTTAACCTATCAAGATCCACCTGTATTCCCTTATACTTGGATTCCCAAGCCTCCTTTTCCTTCTCTACATTGTCCTTTAGAGTCTTTAGGTTAGCTACTTGTTTTCTCAATCTGATCATTTTAGCATCTTCTAGGATGGCATTGGCTATCTTCCCCACTATGGAGAAGTCTCCAGACTCAATTGAGGGTGTGACCTCCATTTCTTTCTATTTTTCTTTTTCCTTTACTTTCATCTCCAGTTCTTCAAACTGGGCTTTCCATACTTTCTCACTAGCTGCTACAAGGGCTATGTTAAGATGCAGTTGCTTTTCTTTTTCTCTAAGCTCCACCAGCTAGGCCTTACAGTCATTCAATTCTTCCTTTAATTTTTCTTTCTCTTCCTCTAGTTCTGCCATCTTAGGGGCATTTACCAACTAGGAAACATGCATCTTTAACTTCCTTTTTAAGGACAGGATCTCCTGATCTTTCCCATCCAACAGCCCTTGTATGTTTTTTATCTTGGCTTCTTCAGTCACAGAGGCTAATAATTGAGCTTGGAGCTTCTTCACCTGTCCCTTTAGAGATTTGCTTTCTTCCTTCTCTATCCTTAATTGATTTTGAACCTTGGATTTGTTTGATTGTACTTTAGACAATTCTAAGGCACCCTTCAGTAGTTTTTTGTATATAACCTCACCTGTTTCCTTGTGCAGGTTGATTATGTCAGGATCTGGGATATCTTCCAGATTGACCTTTAACTCAGTAGATTTGTTTTTAGTGGCCAAAGCGAGGTTTAGAGTATTCTGGGCCAAATTTCTGCTGGCCACCAAGGCTACGCTCTTCTTAGATATTTTCCTTACTTCTTCATATAATTTTGTCTCTGCTGCAATGTTGTCTGGATTTTCCTCATACCCCTCTAGCAGCTCTGCTCTGCTCGTGCTCAGTGTTGCAGGTCCCTTGGGTGGTTTGCCAAAAACATGTTCTTTGACTTCAAAATGGGGCATTTGGAACTTGACCTGCTTTTTCTTTGGCTTCTCTTCTTGAATCTTTTCCACCTGCCGATAAACTTCTTCTATTTTTTGCCTCTTTGAGGCCCTTTCAGGGTCACTGTCCACATCCATTGGATTGCTGATTTCTTGGTGATTGGAATTTTCTAGGATGGCGAGTAGGGGCAAAACCATTTTCACTGTTGTATCTTTACTAGATGATCTGGGTGCTGAAAATGAGACTTCCTCAAAAAGGTATGCCAAAGTTTGGGAAGTCTCTGGGGGGTCAATGCCCATCTGTCCCTGCTTAATATACTCTAGCCATTTTTCCCTCTCAGCCATGCCAGCCAGCTCAAAATGTTCATACCCCTTTCTATTTGTTGTTTTCCTTCTTTTTGAAAGTATGTGATGGGGGTTATAATTCACTCCTGCCTTGGAGGGGAATCCCATGTCTTTCATTATTTGTTGAAGGCTTGAGAGAGATGCTATGCTTTTAACCATGATGGATCCTACTATCCAGGGAAAATTTATGTCCGATGCCTTCTTATCATCTAGGAAGTGTTCACATTCAACTATTAGCTTCTGTCTTACAAACTCCATGGTGAATATCCTGGGGGTGAGGAATGTAGGAAGCTCATATGGGGCATGGAAAAAACCATATAATTTGATTATAGTGCCTTGCTTCAATAAAAACCAATCCCCTACTCCTTTTTCCATTGGGGGTTGCAACAGGTCTTTCATCTCCGGTATTACTCTAGGTAATCTTTTCTGAAAAAACAGGAAGTAAACCTCAGCCATGAGGCCATTCATGAACATCTTGTAGTCAGAATACATATCTTTGGTAATATGCAGCTCTGGGACTTATAGGTTTTCATCATTGGTTGCCAGGAACATATTTACCAAATAGGATTGGAACCTGAAAGACCTAGTCTTAGGAAACTCCACAAGTTGGAAATGGATACTTTCTGCTAGGGCTTTGTCAAACTTTAGATAGGCGCACATGGGGGGTAAATTAGGGTCGGATGGCTCAATGGGATAGGTACTGATAATGAACAGAAGGCTAATTAAGGGTTTATCATGGTCAGTGTCCAGCCCTAAAAACTGGGATAGTATCGAGATTATATATCTAGATTCTTCTATGAACAAGTTGGCTTCGCCAGGGAAAGAGTTTGTTGGGACAGAAACACCTAGGAGTAGGGAGGAATGGTAGAAACTCTCCTTGAGGTTGTCTGGGTCTCTTCAGAAATGCTGAATTAGGGCTTCTAATTGATAACTCTGGGACATTCGAAAGAAATATTTAGGCACGACTAGGGCTTTCCGAACTGTTGGGGCATCTATGTAACATAGAATCTTTGATTTTGCAGCATCCATGACCGCCCTGTGGCCAGGGGAATAATAGTTGGAGCACCAGTCTATGAAATCAGGACAATTTGGGGTCTGATTGGTGGTAAAAAGGTGAAAGGAAGACTGGTAGACCTTGTGGATATCTTTGCCCTGGGATCTTATGGTTTCTAGTTTTTCTTTGGCGGCTTCCAGGGTACTATTAAGGAACATGGTGTCGAAAATGTCACTTTCTTTGTCCTCTATCTAGTCATTTATCTTACAAGATTCGAAACCCGGAGGTCCTACGGAGCCCGCCATTTACAAAAGTTCATAGAGGAAAAGAGTGGCCTACCTGGCTGTTTGACACCTGGGTTGGTTGACCACAGATCGATCTTCCTCGCCTTTTAACGTGCACATGACAGACAAGATGAGAATCCCTGTGCAGGCCGGTATTTTATAATATAATCCTGCCATATTGTCCCTCCAGCTACGAAGATGGAGGAGCCATGTCAGTCATCCGTTGGCCAGATTGATCCTCTGTCGTTAGATCCTTTAACCTTTCCTACCACCTTTCTTCATGGTTTCCAATTCTGCCACCTGATAGCTTGCCAAGGCTTTTGACTTTTGAGAAACCCTGCATGACGTCGATTCGGTTCCTGCTCAGATCCTGGCCGTCCAACTGTGTGTCCCGTTAATTGTTCACAAATCTTGGTCCCGCCAAGTTATCGCACAAGTAATATTTTCCAAGTTCACCCAGACCGTAGATCTTTTCCACGCCACATCTAGGCTGTCGGAGGATGCAGTACTTTGAGAAAAGTTTGCAAATATGAATTGCGACCATTTCCGCACATGTAATATCTACGAACATGTTGTGAGCCGTTTATCTGCACCCTACACCGTTGATTTCTTTTGGACCTACCCGTCGACTAGTACCCCACCTCCGCTTAAAGAGTCACCAACTTACTTTGCGAAGAAGGCTCCCGACCGTAGATTTACTGATGCTAGATCTGACTGTCCATACATTTTTTCACAGGTTGCTGGCGCATTCCTTTGCATTTGTCCTTCAGCTGATTACTTCAAACCTTAGATTTTTCCCACATCGCTTCTTTCAGCCCGATTCGTCCTGCTGAGAGTTCCTGAGCGATCAATCTTTTTCTTGAACTTCGGGCCTACCTTCCCTTCACGAGTCCTATAGAACCCTTAGCACAATCTAGGTTCTAACAGATCCATTAAGCAACCATTAGAAACGATGCTCATTCTTATCCATGAATACTTGAAATTCTAGTTAGATGTTCACTTCATGAGTATGTGTTTGAACTTGAATGCCAAATTTGTCCTGCAAAACGTTTCTGTATTACTATTTTTTTATTGAATCAATGCTGCATATGAAACCTTTCAAGTTCAACCAACTTATAAGTTCAGAGTCATTTAGAATACTTTCTTAGGTCTCTCGATTCAGAAACAATGTTGGGATTATTAGTATTTTCTTAGAATTACAAATGATGCAATCTTGGTCTTAATATTGCCCCTTTCCCCAATTCTTAAAGGGTTCTAGCTCAATGCTAGAGCGCCTGCTTTACAAGCAGGAGGTTGAAGGTTCTATTCCTTCGTTCCCTAATCATATGTCACTACGAGGGGGGTTCATAACTGCCCCCAAAGGTTTGTAAAGAGTTTTAGGGGGGAGGGGGGTTTCGAACCGCCTCTGTAGGTACCTACGAGGGGGGTTTAAAACTGCCCCCGAAGGTTTGGAAAAATTTTTAGGGGGTGTTTTGTACCGCCTCCATAGATACCTACAAGGGGGGTTTAAAACCAGACCCACATGTTTGTAAAGCATTTTGGGGGGGGTTTGAACCACCTCCGTAGGTACCTACGAGGGGGGTTTAAAACCGCCCCCACAGTTTTGTAAAGAGTTTTGGTAGGGTTTTTGAACCGCCTCCGTAGGTACCTACGAGGGGGGTTTAAAACCGCCCCCACAGGTTTGTAAACAGTTTTGGCGGGGGTTTTGAACCACCTTTGTAGGTACCTACGAGGGGGGTTTAAAACCACCCCCACAGGTTTGTAAAGAGTTTTGGCGGGGGTTTTGAACTGCCTCCATAGGTACCTACGAGGGGGTTTATATCCGCCCTTAAAAGAGACTTTTGGAGGAGGTTTATAACCACCACCAAAAGTCACTTCAGGGGTGGTTTTGATCTCTTCCAGAACCGCCCCTAAAAGACAAAACTTTTAGTGTCGATGTTATTAGGGGCAGTTTTTTAAATACCGTCGCCAAATCCAAAATCGCCCCAAAATAGTGACTTTTGGAGGCGGAAGACAACCACCCCTTAAAGTCAAAAAAGAAATTTTGGGGGGGGGTTTTGAACTGCCCCCAAAATTCCAAAAGTAACTTTTGGGGGGGGGTTTAGAACCGCCCTCAAAAGCCACTTTTGGGGGCGGTTTAAAACTGCCTCCAAAAGTCACTTCTAGAGGTAGTTTTGATCTCTTCCAGAACCGCCCCTAAAAGTCAAAAATTTTAGCGTCGGTGCTATTAGGGGCGGTTTTGGAAAGACCGCCTCCAAATCCAAAACTGCCCCCAATAATTCCTTTTAGAGGTGGAAGACAACCGCCCCTAAATGTCAAATTTGTTGTAGTGCACAGGAACAAATACAACATTGTGGCATCATAGGCTTGGCCACATGAATGAGAAGGGGATGCAGATTCTCCACTCAAGGAAGTTGCTGCCAGATTTGAAGCAGGTAAGTTTGGAATTTTGTGAGAACTGTGTTTATGGAAAACAAAAGAGAGTCAGATTTTCCAAGGTTGGGAAACATAAGAAAAATGAAAAGTTAGAGCTTGTGCATACAGATGTATGGGGACTGGCTCAGGTACAATATCTTGGTGTATTTCATTATTATGTTACATTTATTGATGATGCAACTAGAAAAACTTGGGTTTATTGCATTAGACATAAATCTATTGTGTTTGCTACTTTTAAGAAGTGGAAAGCTTTGGTTGAGAATGAGACATGAAAAAGGTTGAAGTGTCTTAGATATGATAATGGAGGTGATCACTACGGCAAGGAGTTTGATAGTTACTGTACATACCATGGGATTCGTAGAGAGAAGGCAGTCCCAGGAACACCACAAGAAAATGTTGTGTCCGAAAGGATGCATAGAACGATCATGGAGTGTGCAAGGTGTATGAGATTGCATGCAGGGTTGCCCTTACAGTTTTGGGCAGATGCTGTAAATACTATTGTTTATTTAATAAACATAGGGCCTTCAAGTGCTTTGGATGGTGGTATTCCAGAGGTGGCATGGACAGGTAAAAAGGTAAACTACTCATTTCTGAGAATGTTTGGTTGTGAAGAATTTTTACATATTGATAAAGAAAATAGAACAAAGCTTGAAGCTAAATCCAAGAAATGTACCTTTATTGGATATGGGGTTGATGATTTTGGTTATCGCTTATGGGATTATGAAAATCACAAAATCATTAGGAGTAGAGATGTGATATTCAATGAAAAGGTCATGTATAAAGATCAGTTGTAGGGAAAGAAACAGGAAAAGGAAAACATAGAGTACACAATACTTGATGAAATTGAAGAAAATGAAGTTCCAAAGGTGCCAGAAAATCAAGAACAAAAACAAGTACCTGAAACTCCTGCAAGTGTAAGAATATCTACCAAGTTAAGTAGACTTCCTGAATGATACTCTCTTTCAATGTATTATTTATTGATGAATGATGTTGGTGAACCAGAATGTTATGAAGAAGCAATGCAGGTGGAAACTAGAAAGAAGTGGGAGCAAGGCATGAATGAGGAGATGGACTCATTGGTAGGAAACCAGACTTGGGATTTGGTTCAGTTGCGTGCTAGTAAAAGAGAATTACAGAAAAAATGGATTTATAGGTTGAAGGAAGAAGAAGGAGGTAAGAAGCGGTACAAGGCCAGACTTGTTGTAAAGGGGTTTACAAAGAAGAAAGGTATAGACTTTGATGAAATATTTTCTCTTGTTGTTAAAATGACTTCAATTAGGACTATTTTAAGTCTAGTGGCGGTAGAATATTTGCATCTTGAACAGTTATATGTCAAAACAGCCTTTCTCCATGGGGATTTGGAGGAAGAGATATATATGCAGCAGCCACAAGGGTATGAGGTCAAAGGGAAGGAAAATTTGGTACGCAGGTTGAAGAAGAGCTTGTATGGTTTGAAGCAAGCTCCAAGACAGTGGTATTTAACATTTGACAGGTTTATGATAGAACAAGGTTATAGTAGATGTCATTCTGACCACTGTGTTTATTTCAAGAGGCTAGATAATGGAAGTTATATGATCTTGTTATTGTATGTGGATGACATGCTTGTTGCAGGGTCTAACATGAAGGAAATAAATGTGCTCAAAAGGAAGTTATAAAATTCATTTGCGATGAAGGGTTTGGGTGCTGCAAAGCAAATCCTTGGTATGAGAATAACAATAGACGGGAAAAATCGCATATTGACATTTTCTCAGGGTGAGTACATACAAAAGATGTTGGAGAGGTTTAGAATGCAGAATGCAAAACTAGTTAGTACACCTTTGGCCTTCCATTTCAATCTAAGTAAGGAAATGTGTCCCAAGACACAGGAAGAGACAGATTACATGTCCAAGATTCCCTATTCATCAATAGTTGGCAGCTTGATGTATGCCAAGGCATGCACAAGACCAGATATTGCACATGCAGTGGGAGTTGTGAGTAGATATATGAACAATCCAGGTAAAGAACATTGGAAGGAAGTACAGTGGATTCTCAGGTATTTGAGAGGTACTACCACTCGTGCATTATGTTTTGGAGGTTCAGACACTGTTCTACAGGGATATGTTGATGTAGCTATGGCAGGTGATAAGGATAGTAAGAGGAGCACCACAGGGTATGTGTTTGCTGTAGGTGGAACAACAGTAAGTTGTATTTCAAAACTGCAAAAGGTTGTTGCACTTCCAACAACGGAAGCAGAGTATGTTATTGTTACAGAGGCTAGTAAAGAGATGATTTGGTTGTAGAGGTTTATGGAGGAATTAGTTAAGAAGCAGAAGGATAGCAGGTTGTATAGTGACATCCAGAGTGCCATTCATCTTGCAAAGAACTCAACATTCCATTCCAAGACTAAACATATACAACTCAAGTACCATTTCATACGCTCTGTTCTGCAAGATGAACTGTTGAAGCTAGAAAAGATACATACTAGCTAGAATCCTGCAGACATGTTGACAAAGGTAGTGACCGGAGAGAAACTGAGTTCCTGCTCGGTTTCTGTTGGCCTTCTAGCGTGAAGGTGAAGATGAGAAATTTTCCAAGTCCAAGATCCAGCAAGTATAGCAGCAGTGGATTTGTTGTGATCAGTCTCCAAGTGGGAGATTGTTGGTTGTGGATCCAGATCTTCCAATCTCATAGATGATATTGTCTCAGCTATGTACCCCAGCTTTATATGATATGCAAAAGGATTGTACACTCGTTCCCCAACCTTGGGGTTCAGGGGTGAATCCCCCAAAGAAATATTTTTGGGTTGTTTTTGCCAACAGTTTATGGGTCCATGGTTTTGGGTAACCCGTGGTATTTTCCCATTGTATTTCCCCTTTATAAGAAATACATTGTAATACGGCTAGGGAAGATGTATTAGGTATTTTGCATTGTAAATATCTCTGAGATCGTGAAGAGAGACTGTGAGACAGTGAAGAGGAAGTGCAGCGGATGTGTTGCAGGTTGTATCCCTTCATTTGCTAGATGGTATAATAATGAGGACTGGAAATTTCAGTGTGGACATAGCCCATCTTGGGTGAACCACGATATATTGGTGTCTCTCTTGTAATGTGTTTGTGTGATTATATTTGTATTTATGTTTATTGTTATTGCTCTGCGATCCTGTTTTTCTAACAATTTGTAATCAAACTCAATGATTACCATATTGAATACTGGGCATGGTTAATAAGTAGATTTGAAGTAAAGATAAATCTATGGTGCAATTCTTGGTTGTCAAAAGTAGACAGATTTGTACTACTAAAGTCTGTTTTGGAAGGCCTCCCAGTTTACTGGGTTACACTTGCTCATGTTCCTTCTAGAGTACTTGATCACATGAGAGAGCTCTATTTAATTTTTTTATGGCATAGAAATATTGAATATAAATATTTTCATTGGATATCCTGGAAATTTATATCTCTTCCTAAACAACTCAGTGGCTGGGGCCTTAAAAACCTTTAGAGTTTCTCAAAAGCTTTGTTGCAAAAGGAATTTGGAGACTACTAACTGACAATAGAATCTGGGTAAAGGTTATTCAACAAAAATACATTTATCCTATGTCCATACAAGATTGGCTCCGATCCAAATAAAAACAAAGGAGGAATGGATCCATTATGTGGAAGGATTTTGATTACTGCATTTGATTTAATAGGAGACTGGATTTCTTAGAAAATCGACAATGACTGATGCTTCAAAATTGGATTTGACTCATGGATAGGGATTAAGAATGCTCACCGATTTCTAGAGCACATGGAGGCTCATCTTATTGACAATGGATATATTTTTTTATCCTAGAAAATTGATCAACAAAACTCATCCCCATTCCACCCTGAATGGATATATTCTGAACATTTGGTCGGTTTTGTACAAGAGGACAAGACCTCATGGGACCGCTTCATAAAATCTCTTAAAGACTATCAAATTTTTCTTCCTGATGAGGAGGATACTATTGTATGGACTAAAAATACCTATGGGGGTATATATCTTCCCAAGTATGGCTATCTAATACTCCGTGTTGAAGAATATCACACTCCTCCTAAGTGGTGGCATAGTTATGTTTGGACTCTAAACTATCCTCTCAAGGAAAAAAAAATTCTCTGGCTCACCTTGGCAGGAAAGGTACCGGTTTGGGACCAGCTTGTCACACTTTATGAATCAGGATCCATTCGCTTCCTTTTATGCTTCCTCGATGGTGAACATATGAACCGGATTTTCATTAACTGCCCATATTTGTCAGAGATGTGGAAATATGCTTCATTGGTTATATGTGTGACATTTGTATGGGAAGGGGATGGTGTAAAGGATGCATTACACAAATGGATGAACAATATAGTTTTCCAGGATTACACTACTGTTCCTTCCATTATAATCTGGGGAACATGGATAGCACACAACAAAATGAATTTCCAGGATACTGTTACCCCCCTTCATATTTATGCTACAATTTTTTTATCTATCCTGTAACACTTCCCACAAAATCCTAAGGTCAAGCATTAGAGAATCGTATCGAAGGAGAAGATTGATAAGTCCAAAGTCTGGATTTTTTCAACGGTGCAATAACTAGTAGTATGAGAAGAGGGGGCACGGGTGGTATACTTTACTTACTCGACAACCATTGGTTCAATTTCATTGGAGGATTTGGAGAATCCACTAACAATATGGCATAATTATCTTCCATCTATAAGGTTCTGAAATTGGCTTTCAACCAAAATGTGAAGTGTATTCAGGTATTTGGGGATTCACTCTTAGTCATATATTGGCTCAACAACAAAGCTCTGCCTAAGAACATCTACCTTAAGCCTTTATACAAGGAAATTATCAACATTCTTCATCTCTTTGAAGAAGTTTCTTTCTATCATATTTTCCAGGAAAGGAACACCCTAGTTGAATCCCTCTCCAAATAGGGTTTGCTGATGGTGGAGAATCAACCACAGCTACGAGAGAACAATAAATCCTCTATTAAGGAACTTGATCCTGGTCCTCTATTTGGATACATTTGTCCATAGGACAACTTTTTTTGGCATCAAAATTTTGTTTTTGACTACATGATAGCAGCTTCTAGACTGTTTCAGACAAGGAATAGACACTATAAGTAGTAAGTTATAATCCAACACTCTTGAGGAGATATATATATGAATATGAATTATGCTTGGCATTTTTTTCCAAATGAACAATATGGTTCACTATTTTTTAATAAAACCAAGAATTATAATATTTTTTTTGAGGAAAAAAAGTTATTATATTTCCTCAAAATTTAAGTAATCTCCCTCCCTCCTACCCGTTATTTGTGGGGGCATGCATATTCGACAAAGAAGATGCCATATTAAGTTAATCAACCAAAGTAATTACATTAGATGGGAATGTATATTTGTAAATTATTTTTCTTAAGGCATTCATAACTAGTAAAAGTGGCTCCATAAACTATAGTTTCTTTAAAGTAATAAGTATCCTTAGTTTGGCTCTAAATATTAATTTTAGGCTTATATAATCCAAATCATATTTCACATGGCATGTGTTAACACTTCTATTAATTTTCCCGCCAAGGAAGGAAAGGGCGCCCCCCTACCGAAACCCCAAGCACGCCCATTGACCTCTTACACCAAAGAAAGAAGCAGAGAACCTAAAAAATGGCTAAGTATCAATGAATTCCAAGCTAAATGATCAAGCCTCAGTGAGAAAGATGAGAACAACAAGGCTACGAAGTTCTTCCGCAATCTAAAGAGGTTGAACGGTTGGGATTGAAGAATAAAGCCAGATCAACAGTTGGGAAACGATCCACTGCACATCATATGAGAATATTTCCGACTTTCCAACTCTTTGAACCCGCACTATGGATTGAGGATTGCGGAGGTAAAATGTTTTCAAAATAGTGTAGTTGAGTTTCTGACTTTTGAGTTCTGCATTATGAAATGCAGATTGAGGAGATGTAATTTTTCCTAGAGCGCGAAGTCTAGTTTCCGAGTTTCAAGACCCGGATTTGCAGATTGCAGATTGCGGGATCCCTATTTTTCAAAAGGCGCAAGTTCGATTTCCCGAGTTTTGACATCCGCATTGCGGAATGCAAATTGCGGAGGAGACTTCTGCGAAACTCCGAATATATGAGTTTCCAATTTCTGAAACCCACATTGCGGAATGCGGATTGCAGAAGTGATATTTTTCCAGGGGCGTAGATTCAAGCTTCCGATTTCCGAGGTACGCATTGCGGAATGCAGATTGCGGAAGTGATATTTTTCTAGGGGCAGAGATTCAAGTTTCCGATTTTCGAGATCCGCATTGCGGAATGCGAATTACAAAGGCATAATTTTTACGTGGAAGCAAAATATAGTTTCCGATTTTTTACTTCCGCATTGCGGATTGCAGATTGCGGAAATGGTTTCTGCAAAACTCCAAATATATGAGTTTCCGACTTTTGACTTCCACATTGCAGACTGTGGATTGCAGAACGATAATTTCTGTGAATTTATGCAACGAAGTTCAGAATTTCCTAGTCCTGTATTGCGGATTATGGAGGTGATTTTTTACAAAGTCCATTTAGAAACCCCGACTTCTAACTTCTGCATTGCAGAATGCGGATTGTGGAAGGATAATTTCAGATCGAAGATCGTTTTGAAGAGAAAATTACGGCCGCGAAAATCACAAAATTTCAGAGGGGAATAGTCCAACTGTTCCACGATTGAAGGTTGATCTGAAGGAAGGAAGAAGCCACAACTTGATTAGCCCTGCAATTTAGCCTACAACTTCCCAATCCGAAGAACAAACAAGTGTTTTTCCACATCTCGAATGCACACTGACAATGCACAAAAGTTCCCATCAGCACATCTAGCAGATCCAAAAGTAGTTGGTTCGAGCAGCTCGGTGTGAACGGACTCATCCTTTCAGTTCAAGATTATTTTGAGTAACAACCACTTATGGTTGAATTAGTTAGAATTTTTTTGATATTTTGTAATCCTATAAAGGAAGACTTTGAATTAGACCCAAGGGTTGGATTTTGGGATTCAGAGAGATTAAAGCTCTACACATGTATTGAACTTGGCCTTTCAATTAATATGAAGAACTAATTCTGGAGCATCGATTCTTGTGATGAGTGCTTTGATGTCTGTTATTCTTGTGCATGTGTTCTTCATTAGTATTTTCCATTAATTGTTTTCTTCCGTGGTATCTAGATCAAGACTACATGGTCTGAAATTCTTATCTTATGCTTCAAATGCATATGAGTAGATACTCCACCCTTTCTTCTTGAAGTTGTAGGTTAGAATTCATTCTTAAATTCTCTAACTCCATGATGGAATTTTTATCCTTTTTTCTTCCATTTGCTGATATATTTGAGTTGAAAAAGCCTCATCTACCTCACCTCTTCCTCTGAAATTGTGGTCCAAATCAATCATTTGTGACTATAAAACCACTGAAGTTTGACTCCATGCCCAATGGTGCTCCTATCCTTGACCCCAAACAGCTGAAAAATCCCTAAATATCATTATCTGAAGGTCTAGCCACCACTTTATATATATATATATATAACCAGCTTATTCCAATAACATTCTAAGTGCTAGAAGAATTGTGAAAGAGATATCCCTCTCTGTGGTTGGAAAGGCTAGTTTCCATCCACCAAAGCTTGGTTTGAAATAGTTATGTCAGGATCCCTTCTGCCGTAACCCAGAAGAATTTTGAGTGATAACATTCTGGCGACCATACTGGGGAACGAAGGAATTCTTTTCCCAGAAAAAGAATTATCAAGAATCAAATCGGATCTCTAAGGGAAAACAGAGGATCATATACATCAAGGTTGTAACATTTTCCCTGGCGACTCCAACATTCAAATTGGCGAGTTTCTTGGAAGAATTCTGGCTTCCAGAAGGATACCTACCAGAAGTCAGCCAGATCCTGAACTAGAAAATTTTGTATCAGATCCATAGAATATCATCAGGAAATGAAAGAAGAACAAACATGTATTTCCCCATTAACTAGGTCTTTTTCTTTACCTAAAAAAGAGGCACATGTTATCATGAGACTATCTCTTGGGATTTAAAGGTTGAGCAGTCCTCATTTATGTCTAAATATGAATCAGATCTAAAGGAAACCCTATTTGATCAAATAAAATTCCAAGCACACTTTCTAAGTGCCTTGTGGGAAAATTTACAATCTAAATAATAAAACAGTGACCTATTTCTCTTCACTAAAGCTGCTAGCAAAAATACCCAAGTTGTGATTACTCCTCCTGCTATTCCAAGCCATACTTTTGTAATACCTACCGTTACTCCTGCTACTTTAAGAATCCCCCCTACTCCTAGGAAAAATATAAGAGCAATGGCTGTCAGATTTTCCCCTTTACTCCTCCCTGCCAATCTCCATGACCTACCTGTGGGCTATGCCCAACTCCTCATGAGATTTGATGGGGAAGGAAATGGTTCTGCACAACACCATGTGGACCACTTTACTGATTTTATAGATCTGGAGGAGTTGGATGAAGATGATATCAAGATGAGGCTATTTTCCCAGAGTCTTGCAGGAGAAGTTAAGAAGTGGTTCAAAGCCCTTCCAAATGGGAGAATTGCCACTTATGAGATATTTGAACAATATTTTCTAGACAGATGGCAGGATAAAAAAATCGTCTCCAAATTCTCACTCATTATGAAAACACAAAGAAAACTAATGTTGGGATTGTCCAATAATTTTAAGCTAGGTTCATGAGAATGTACAATTCTATGCTCGTGGACATCAAGCCTCCTATTGGAGCAGCCAAACTTCATTATGCTAATTGTTTTGACAGTGACTTTGCTCTCATGTTGAGAGAAAGGAGATCTGCCACACTACCTGATATGTTAAAAGATGTTGTAGAAGTAGAAGCTAATTTGATGGCTGTGGGTGAAATGAAGCACATAAATGAAGCTGAGAAAAATAGATCTAATGAGGTAGCCCAACCTTTGACATCCCAATCCATTGATAGCAGGTTTGAGAAAATGATGAGAAATATGGAAAAGATGGTGGATAGGATCTCCCTTGATAATAGGCCTCCTTCCAGAGAAATCCTAGAGCCTCAAGCTCGAAATAACAGTTATAGGAGACCCCCTTGCCCACAGGGAAGACCAAAAGAGCAAAGGGATCCTAGAAATGTGGAGAATCGGCCAATCAGACCACCTTTTGTTGAGAACTTAATAGCAAGAGAAGAAGAAGATGGACACCCTGAATATCAGATCCACCTCTTTGATTAGATCCAACCCCATTTCTATTTAACCAAAGAGGAACATTCCCAATCATCTCTGCATTTAAATAGTAGCCTAGAAGAATCAAAATCTGATCAATACCAAAGAGGCTTCCAAAATGCAATCTATGAATTTCAGAGGAAGCATAATTTGAGAGGTAGGAAGGTAATAGTATACCAAGGAAAGGTTACTACTAAGCCATCCTCTTCTCAGCCACAAAGAAAAGAAACCTCTAGGAAGGGTGATCCAAAAAATGTAACCTCTGATAATGCAGCTAGGAAGGGGGAAGAAGCTCCTAAAAAGGGCCAAAAGGGAGAGATGAAGGTAATATAAAGACCATAGAAAAGATCCATTATGATTTCAATTTAGAAAATGAAATATCTAAAATAAAAATCTCAATTCCCTTGAATGAGTTGGTAAAAAACTCAGAGTACAAAGACCAAATTCTAAAAGTGGTGAATGGAGAAGAAGGAAAGCAGCCTGATACTCTAAATTTGCATGATGATAATCCCACTCTCCTATTTGGCCCCCATGTTGAAAGTGCCCCAGAAGATGATGTTCCTCCCTTCTATATCATTCTGAACATACATGATCATATATTACACAATGCTATGCTAGATTCTGGAGCCTTACATAACCTCATGCCAAGATCAGTGGTGGAAAGTCTAGGGTTAGAAATCAAAAGGACCTATAAAGATCTGTTCTCTTTTGATTCTAGAATAGTCCAATGTTTAGGGCTGATTAAAGACATGGTTGTCTCACTAACTCAAATACCTCATAAAAATGTGATAATGGATGTGGTAGTGGCTGATATTCCACCCAAATTTGGGATGCTATTATCTAGGTCTTGGGCATCAAAATTACAAGGAACTCTACATATGGACATGTCTTATGCCACCATCCCTATTTTTGGAGAAAACAAAAGACTTTACAGAGAGCATAGACTGACCTATGTAGTAAGCAGTAAGAGAAAACCTAATAATCATCCAATATTTGTTGTAGACACTGATATAGGCTCTTCAGTCTTCCATTATGATCTTGGTTTAGAAGAGAAAGGTGTGAAAATTATTGATATGTGTAGTGCTCTGGTTTTACAGCAGAGCACTAAGTAAATTTCTAAGTTAATTTCCCATGTAGTAATTCATTCAGGTATGTGTGAGTAAATTTTTGAAGAAAATTCTATGTTTTCAAATGATGTTTAGCATACTGTGTTGTCTCCAATAATCATACATTCGCATTTAATAGAATAACTAATATATCAATATTTTCCTTCAACAACTTGTAGTTTTTGCATAAGAATATGTTCATAGTAATAAATCATAAATCAGGAAGAAGGTATAAGCAGGTTTCAGAGTTCGTTTCCACATAATAATTAAATAAAATAAATAATCACGAAAATTACCTGATGCTGATGCTAACCGTAAGTTGTAGCAGGTTGTATAACCTCTTAGGCAGCCAAAATGAAGTGTCCACCCTACCGACCAGCTATTATCTTGCTGGCCCTTGGAAATCAAAGGATTTCCAAGCCCCCGAGCCCACAATCTGATAATCCCGAGAGCAGTCCTCTCTTCGGTTCTCAAAACCCTTCTGTTCTCCAAACTTCCTGTTCTCCCAACTTTATGTTCTCCAAACTTCCCTCCCTTCCCCCAAAACTCTCTCCCCCTCTATATACATGTCCATCCTCGAGAAGACCTTGGGCTTACTCCACCGCCCCAAACTCCCCCTCTCGAGCCCCTCAAACCTTTACTCCTTTCCCTAGTGCATTCATCCACGTCTCATTATAAAAATGTATAATTAATTACTCTCATGGAAAAATTCATTTGGTTTTGGATTGACGGTCGTAATTATTTATTACGGTGGGAATTATCACCCAAATGTTATCCATTCAGGACAAGGTCTATTAATTACAAGCCTTTTCACTAAACCTTGTATTTATTGTTATTAAGATTTTTAATAAAATATTATATAATTAGTTGCCCCTTTTCAACTTGGACATGATGTGTCTTAATGGTCCACCTTATCCGTCGAGTCCACTTAGCTTGAGGTTTAAATTCCAAGATTAACATTGAATAATTAAATAGCCATTTTCCATCACATCACGTTCATTCCAAAAAGGATTATCCTATTATGGCTAACTTTTGAAATGGAAATAATCACACAATATTAATTTATAAATCAATATTTTAGATCTTACTTATATTGCATTTGTTACGATAGGGATATAAATGTTGCTGGAATATTATTAATTAAGTAATAATAACAATTAGATCCCCATTTATTAATTAATAATAATAATTAAATCACCCTTTAACAATAATAAAAGGTGAATCAATCATAGTATTCTTAATTATTTGTTTATCACATGAGTGCCCTATCATCAACATAGCATCCTTGTTCTTATAAACAAAGTACTTGTGAGGGCTTAAACAATTTTACTAATTAATTAGACACTATCATTACCCTATTCACAACAGTTCTCCTATGACAATGTTAACTGATGACACTTGTCTTAGTTTATTATTACAATGTTTTCATATAATTACTAATTCACTTATTTACACATTGACATCCTAACCATTCATTACCTAAGTTGATTGATGTATCCTTAACTGAGTTATCTATGACATTTATACTACTATTCAAGCATGACAAGTATGTTATACACCAGTAATATTGTACGTGCATGGCCAGTGTATGCACATGTCGGATATGTACTATAAACAGACCCCATTCCGCCTATGCATACTTGCTAACTAATAATAGTATCTACCCCCATGCAGAAGAGCAAGCATAATATATAGTATAATTACTTTAACATCCTCGGTTATTTAACAGTTTACCCTTTACGATTTAACATCATTGTCTTTATGTTTACATTAGTTTAATCAATCAAGTACAGGAAGGGTGCCTACTTCCAATAACTCGGAATCAAGGAATACTAAACCCCCAACAGTACTAACTAACACATCCTCCCATCATAACCTACGTCCAGCATCCTCCCTATCCTCCCTCTGCTAGTACAACAGTGGATGTCGGACTCACCGATCTGACCACATAGAACTTGAGAGCGATAGCGTCGGCTGAACAGCGGACCTATCCTCCCCTAGCAGGCATCCGACCATCGTCATCACAACAACATGGGGAGCGTGTCTCAGCACGGCCCTCCCACGACCTCGGGTCTCATGGAAACATAGGGTGGGAAACACATCCATCCCTCTCAACATACTGGGCCTACGCCCTTATCAACTCATACTCTGCTGCTATCGGGATTATCAGTTTGTGTTATCGTATCCTCATTTTGGCTGCTAAGGTTTGCTGTATGAACATGTTTTTCCTTTTCAATATATATCAGATCAAGTAACTGGCTATCCCATAGCCCTTGTGTCCTGTAGGTTAGTATTTTGCAAAATACAATTTATAGAAAGCATTTTCCATTGATCGCCAATTGATCCATGTTATCATTTTATTTCATGTAACATTTTAGCTCATCATAGATGCGTATGACATATAACATTTCAATAATTCATATAAGAAGATGGTATCCACGTACCGAATCATATATTTCACATTTCATTAATGAAAACATATAAACATATACTGCAATCGTAAAATAAGGAAATCATATGATAATCATGACATCATAATCGCATAACCTAGTAACATCATAATCATGGTGAAATCATAAAACAGAGTAACATCATATAATGAGGTCCAATATAGTTTACTCAGTCGAGCTGAGTTCAACAGAATATAAGAAAATAAATTATAGCATGTCTAGTTGATAAATATGCCTAATCAAAATATGGGGCGTTACATACACCCACCCTTCGGGAAACTTCGTCCCGAAGTTTGGTCAAATTGATGCGGGAAAATTTTCGATGCATAGTCTCTGCATTCTCCCAGGTAGCAGACCCTGGGCTATAATTGTCCTACTGGACCTTAACTTGGTCCATGCTGCTATAGTTTTCACATTTGCTTCTAGTTCAATGTTAATATTTATCTCAATGATGCAAATCTCTAATAAATTTATATTGTTTTATGTTTCTTTGTTTTCCTTGGGTCGGTTATAGGTTAGTAATTGATGCTATCTTTCTCTTTCTTCCAACCAAGTTTAGTGCAATATTGAAATAGACACAATCTTCACACTAATTTGGTAGCTACATGTTGTCATTCATTGTGATTATCACTGCATATATTTAGTATATCTTCTTACTACATTTAGAACATATATGAACTCCACGCAACAACTTATGTATACTAACATGTACCCCTCATTATATATATATATATATACTATTTTCTCAATTTCTACCCCTTATATATATAGGTATCCATGTTCCCCATCATATATATATCATATTTCATCAAGGACTACAATTAAACATACACTGTGAGTATGAAAGAAAATGAATCTCATGATAACAACAACATCATAACTGCCTATCATAATAACATTATGAGAATAGTAACATATTAACATCGTAATCATAGTACCAATGTAGCATAGTAACATTATCACCATAGTATCAACACATAATCAAGTCTAATGTACCAAAAATATAGTTTACTTAGTCTAGCTGATTCCAACATCAACTAAGTGAATAAAGTACAGTAGGTCTAACTAAAAAGCATGACTAGTCAGAATATAGGGTGTTACATACACCTAACCTTCGGGAAACTTCGTCATTGCATCAAATATATCTAATATGGTTATGATTTCTATAGAATTACTTTATCATGCTTATAGGGTATTTTGTTAATTATTTTTACATTCCTCTCATTTGCACTCAAGGTCATTTACTATATAAAATAGGAGTCACTACTAAGTTGGAGACATCCTCCCCTGTCCTTATGTCTTTTATTAGTTATAGTTAATACATTTTCTATTAATATTTACTCTTCCTAAGTGTTTATGATAAATTTACCATTTAATACAAGGTTCTCATCTAACCATTTGCCAAATTCTTATATTCTCGACTAGCACCTATATTGATTTAAGTTATTTCTTCAATTTGATTATCACTCTAGCTCCTTCAAGATCTCCCTCTAACTAAGCCTTCATGGAAGTCCAACACCAAAGTGAACCGCCACATGTTGACCATGTGGATTTTGTAACTATTTTAATTTACGACCATTAATTGTTTCTGGTTTAACATATAGAAAATATCCCCTTGGGTGAGCATAAAATAAATAAAATGATATATGACTATCTTCTCGAGGTTAATATTTAACCTAACCACAAGTTTAGATGCTCGTAAGGTTGTGGACACTATTATTTAATTTATGCACTATCCACAATCATATCTCAACAAATTAAACAATTTAAAGTTCACGTATTTCTTAGCAATTAAAATTAAATAGCATTGATAAACTAAGATGTTTACTATCCAAAATCCTCACTTCTATTTTATTAAGCATAGTTCACTATTATACAATTTATACATTAGATCAATATCTACACTCATTCAAACAATTCCATGTGTTAGTCACTTTGATAGTTCGATCATTATTTCATAATACTATAACAATCAATTGTGTTCTTAGGTCTAATAACATATAAATCCCTTTCACAATGGTTTGTCATGTAAAAGTTTAGTATGCAATACAATAGAGATCATGCCTTTTAAAAGTTATGTGCAAAACTATTTAATTTAC
The DNA here is from genome assembly GCA_027924585.1 of Larix kaempferi. Taxonomy (NCBI): domain Eukaryota; kingdom Viridiplantae; phylum Streptophyta; class Pinopsida; order Pinales; family Pinaceae; genus Larix; species Larix kaempferi. The sequence goes on from BSBM01000106.1 coordinate 36,530,596, forward strand.
TTACCATCTGCAACCTCAATCTTTAATTATAACTTAATCATCATTGGGTAGAGTCCTCTCAAGTAATTTAAAAGTATAGTACATAATATTCATGTATATAGTGAGCAATTATATAGTTTATCTTCTATTTACCGTGAAATAATCAAGCTTAAGAGACAACGTTACTCCAAGGTTACCGTGAACTAGTCTCGCTAGAGCCTTACGTCATTCTATTAATTAATATTTCCATTTAATAATAGGATATTTACTTTTAACGATAAAGGGTCTTGACGCGTTTTAATTTAATCTTTATAACTCGAGTGGATTCCAAAATAGAGTAACCTAGTCCTTACTAAGGTGAAGGTAATTTTAATTTTAACATATCAATCCCAGATTGTATCTTTTCAAAACCGAGATCTTCTTTCTACTATGAACTAATATTCACCTAGTTTAGTATTAATTCTATAAATGCATACTATCGTGAAACCAATATCTCGATCAACTATCATTATAATGCACCATATTAAAGCTACACTTTTAAAATTTTCCAATATTATTATTTGAAATATATTTATTTAAAATTTTTAAAATTAGGGTTTAAAAATTAATTTTTTTTTTTTATTTATTTATTTAAAAATTACACGATATTGACCTATCCTACTCTAACCCTAGTCAATGCACCTTCCTTCAGCCACGCGCCAGCATTTCTTTAACCTCTCCTCCTTCTCGTCACTCCCTCCTAGCTCCACCTCCACCCAGCACCAACCCTAGCCTGCTGCTCCACGAGGCTGCAGGCCTCGAGGCCACCCACTCGGCCTTCTCTCTCCACGCGGCACGCAGCCTTTATTTCCCACGCGTCCCTAACTTGCCCTCGGATCCCCATCCTTTCACCTCCATGGAAGCCTATGGTTCAAGGGCGCCCACGTGAGGGTCTCGTGCATGCTTGCCATGTGCCGGTGTGCATGCTACCAGGTGGATTCTGGCGAGGAGCCCCAGCTGAAGGCAATCTTCTTTATATCAAGTCTCCACCTACCTCGCGCGCGCGTGAACTCTCATTTCTTCTCCTGCTTTACTGGGTTTTGTTCTGCGTTACAAGCATGGTCATGAGGATCGACACATGAAGAGCAATTCGAAAAGCTCAAGCGCTGGGATTAAGATATCAGTTGGGCGTTTGGTAGGTTGTGAGGAATGAAGAATTTGAATTGAAGAATTTCCAATCGCTACAAGGGAATGGCGTCTTCATCGGACTCATGGGTGAAGGAATTCAACGAGGCATCAAAACTCGCAGATGACATAAACGCGAGATTAGGGGAGCGCAGTTCATTGCCTCCAACCGGGCCTGAAACGCAGCGTCATCTGTCAGCAATTAGGCATAAGATCACCATCCTTGGTACCAGGCTTGACACCTTGGAAAATCTTCTTCCCAAGCTTCCTTCTCGCATGCACACGCCTTGTTGTCCCGCCCATTGCTGGCTCACAAAATACCTCTTCTTACTTGTGTTTATGCTCAATAACAGGCCGGCAATTGAAAAATACAACGTTATTCCCTGATGATCAATATCTGAAGCAACCGAGGCTCAAGGGAGTTATAGCGAGTGACCTCCCAATGCGTGCGTGGGAGTTGAGTGAGGCCTCTGTACAAGGTATTTCAAATTTGCCCGAATATTTATATATATATATATTTTTTTGCTGCCTTTGCTTTGTTGCCTTTAAAAAGGAAAAATGAGAAATTTATTTGGTGTGACGGCTTATATTTTGAATTGAATGTGGAAAAGTGAGATGAATAGACAAAACCCTAGATTTAAGATCTACATTATCGATTAACAGGTATATTGATTCAGTTTTCCATGCATACATTGAGTCTAGGGGAATGCAAATACCGACTCTTTTGGGCTTCCGGTTGAAGTGGCCTTGCCTCTAGGTATAACCTTTCTGACTAGAGAATTGGATTCCGGGCCTAGGGGTTCATTAGTCACTTTTAAAATAAGGTTGAGTATGGTGGCGTGAAGAGATTTTTTTTATTTTTATTTTATTTTTATTTTTTTCCCTGGCACATCTGCCCTGAAAACGTTTAGGGCGCTCTGAGCAAGGTCACACAATTCGCACTTTGCAACTACTGGGCAAACCCAAAGTCGAGAGCCAACTCGTCAACCAATCAAAACTCGCCAATGGCAATAACTTGGCTTGATAAAAAAAAATCTGGGAGCATACGCTCAAAAAAAAAAAAAAAAATCAGACAACATGATCACAACAAAACCGCGCAAGACTGGGCAAAATTCCTAAATTAATACATGAAATGCAAAAGGATTTCGAAAGCATTATAGATATCTGTCAGGATTTGAAGATTGACATTGTTCCTGAAGAAGAGCCGAAACTTGCATATAAAACAATCCTTGCATATAAAGATGAAGAAGCCGCCGCCAAAGTTGAGGACTTGGGCATAGAATTTAAACCCAATTTTAATGTAAAGTCTCAAAAATTCAAACCTGTTGTAGATTCTTCCAACTAATGAACTTTTAGATGATAGTGCAGAGGAGAGTGAAGTCCACGACCATACTGTAGTCCATGAATTAACTATCTCAAGGAGAATACCAGGTGAATTGATAGAAGTAATTAACAGATTTAGGCAGGGTGCCAAAGAGCAAATGAGAAAGAAAATGGGAGAAGAGCACGTATCAATACCTGCAACATATATGTGCGCAAGAAGGAAAATGAATACACACGGGGTGTTGTAACTATATCAGAAAGAAATTTCCTGTTTACTCCAAAGAGAGGATTCTGTTGCATGAGGTTTTAACCTCTTTCTCTTTATGTTATATCTCTGCACGGTGGAATGATATATGTTTTGGTATGTTTTTGGAATGATATATATTTCTTGAGAGCAGTTTTTGGTCTCTATTCCAAGCGTTGCGACCTGGAGCCCAAAATTCCCTAATGTGAGGGGCTTTATAAAAATAATTGCAACCTGCAATAATTTGAATATCGTGCTATGAAGGCTTCTATTGCTGGAGACCATCAATTTATTGTTGCTTGGAGAATAATGCTATGATTTCTTCCACGGTAGTGTGGGCATTCCATTGGTGTTGTGTTGAAGTGGAGCGGCACCCCGTTGAAGTCCTTAAGTGAAAGAGTTCTCTTGGAAAGTTGCAGTCTGGAGAATTACACCTTGGAAAGCTATGAAGACAGAGTGTTAAATAAGAACGTGGATAGAGCATGAGTGTGGAGAGATTGCTCACCTTCCAATGCATCGCATTGTCTTCAATTCTGAGTACGGGATGTTTTGGTTTCATTGCTGGTGAGTGTGGTTTGGCGATTGGGTAGACTGCCTCGGCATCTTTGGGCTTGGCAGCTGGTCGGGCGATTTGCTCTCGGTGCTGAGCGATAGGGCTTGGCCCAATAAACCCTTTTATTACAATGCTCCTGGGCCTGGGCATAGATGGCTAGCAGGGGTTGCCAAGCGCCAAACATACCTACGCTGTCAAGTGTATCATCCTTCTACGAGAAATATTGGGGCCTGCAGCCTCGACCTATTGTTGCCAAACCAACTCCAAGATTGTTTCGTAGGTTCTCCCTTGTTTCCTACGCTTCCAAGTTCTGCAATTATTTTAGTGTTTACAAGATCCGTTTTGAAACGCATCAAATATGCCATTATTTTAAATTTAGGGATCATAATCAATGTATATATATATCTATATCTGGATTGATGGGCCAGACTATCATTATTATTTTAGGTTTAATGGAAATCACAAAAATCTTATTTATAAGTTGCGAAAATGATTAAGCTCTTCAATAGGCAGTAATCGGGAATGGATGCGCTCGCCAGTCTTGCTACCCTTCCTGAATGGTGCGCAGGCATCTTCCTACACCAGAGAGAGATTACACGAGTCGAATCTGGTTTGATCTCACCTTTGTAAAACCGACAGTCATCTTTTGTTTTAATTTTAAATTATAAGTTAGTTGCTAGATAAAATTTATTTATGTATTCCTAGGAGAGGCACTGAGATATGACTGATCGACCGAACTAAATTGAATTACGAAATGGAGATGTTTGATTTATGCTTAATCTCTTCTTCTCTCAAAGATCGCAATCAATTCCATAATAATCCACAGCTCGTAATTTCATACCTTCTTTGATTACAAAAGCTTGGTTCCATACATTTATAGTTTTTTTTTTTTTTATTCATATTTGATTTCACATAAGATTACTTATCTTCTTTACGGCGGTTATGCAATATTCTAGCAAATTGCATGCAGTGTTTTGTTAAAATTTGTACAGGCATGAGCTCTTAAGAATTTTATGAACTAGACTTAATTTAGAAAGGAACAGATTTCCTTTGTGCTTAATTTCTTCTTCTTGCAAAAGACATTAAGCAATTAAAGAATGATCAACAGCTCCTAATTTTAATTTCCTCTTGACTACAAAATTTCAGATTGCTTGATTCAATCAATTTATAGCTCTTTATTCTTATTTATAGCTGAGAGAGTGGGTTATATTAGACAATTATTGCATGATCTCCCGTCACACAGCCAAGCTTCTTTGATATATTTCACTATACATTTTATTCTACCACTAGTTTAGAACAATGTTTCAAAAACTCAGTTTTGTTTCAGATTGTAAATATATAGTTTTATAATGTAAGTCTTTTTTTTTTTGTGTTCCAATTTTTCTAATGATCACTATTTGACTGCGGGCAAGAATTTCAGTTTACATTTCGTCTTTTTATTTATTTTTATTTTTTATACAGTAGGTTATTTAACCTTATAAAATATGAGATATCTATGTGCATTTATGTTTATTAATGTTACGAAGATTACTCATGTGGGTTATAAATGAATCTAGCCAATTTCTTTATTTATTATTTTGAATATATATATATATATATAAACACAAATTAAAAATCCACTATTGTCCCACGATAGTGAAATAAATTATGGAATTCCTCTGCACAAAACCAAATTTCTAGAGCATTTTCTTGATTCATGAGTGTTTCTACTTGTATGTTAATTTCGAGTTCTCTAACTCAAATTATGTTTCCTGTAGGTAGTTTACACATTTATGGCCTAGATGCTATAGAAATTTTTGCAAAAAGGTTTGGTGTTGCTAAGTCTACCTATCCTAAATTATTATCATTATTATATATATATATATATATATATATATATATATATATATATATATATATATATTGTGTTAGAACTCTCTTGCTATATGCATTATATAAAAAAAAAAAAATATATCTTTGTTTTCTATGTGTGCAGGTAGTTCCTTGGTGCTTGCCACCATTGGAAAGAAGGATTTTGTGTAACTTTCTGTGTGTGTGTTTTGCAGGTAAATTTTTTTTTTTTTTCGCAGTAGTATTAACAAGGTTTCGTCCTAAGTTATGTTACTAAAGTGTGGGCTTAGTAAATTTTCACGGTAGATAGGTGTGTGCTGGCCTCTTAAGGTCCGAGTTTTTGAGCCAGTGGCTCTGATACCATATGTAGTGCTCTGGTTTTTACAGCAGAGCACTAAGTAAATTTCTAAGTTAATTTCCCATGTAGTAATTCATTCAGGTATGTGTGAGTAAATTTTTGAAGAAAATTCTATGTTTTCAAATGATGTTTAGCATACTGTGTTGTCTCCAATAATCATACATTCGCATTTAATAGAATAACTAATATATCAATATTTTCCTTCAACAACTTGTAGTTTTTGCATAAGAATATGTTCATAGTAATAAATCATAAATCAGGAAGAAGGTATAAGCAGGTTTCAGAGTTCGTTTCCACATAATAATTAAATAAAATAAATAATCACGAAAATTACCTGATGCTGATGCTAACCGTAAGTTGTAGCAGGTTGTATAACCTCTTAGGCAGCCAAAATGAAGTGTCCACCCTACCGACCAGCTATTATCTTGCTGGCCCTTGGAAATCAAAGGATTTCCAAGCCCCCGAGCCCACAATCTGATAATCCTGAGAGCAGTCCTCTCTTCGGTTCTCAAAACCCTTCTGTTCTCCAAACTTCATGTTCTCCCAACTTTCTGTTCTCCAAACTTCATGTTCTCCCAACTTTCTGTTCTCCAAACTTCCCTCCCTTCCCCCAAAACTCTCTCCCCCTCTATATACATGTCCATCCTCGAGAAGACCTTGGGCTTACTCCACCGCCCCAAACTCCCCCTCCCGAGCCCCTCAAACCTTTACTCCTTTCCCTAGTTCATTCATCCACGTCTCATTATAAAAATGTATAATTAATTACTCTCATGGAAAAATTCATTTGGTTTTGGATTGACGGTCGTAATTATTTATTACGGTGGGAATTATCACCCAAATGTTATCCATTCAGGACAAGGTCTATTAATTACAAGCCTTTTCACTAAACCTTGTATTTATTGTTATTAAGGTTTTTAATAAAATATTATATAATTAGTTGCCCCTTTTCAACTTGGACATGATGTGTCTTAATGGTCCACCTTATCCGTCGAGTCCACTTAGCTTGAGGTTTAAATTCCAAGATTAACATTGAATAATTAAATAACCATTTTCCATCACATCACGTTCATTCCAAAAAGGATTATCCTATTATGGCTAACTTTTGAAATGGAAATAATCACACAATATTAATTTATAAATCAATATTTTAGATCTTACTTATATTGCATTTGTTACGATAGGGATATAAATGTTGCTGGAATATTATTAATTAAGTAATAATAACAATTAGATCCCCATTTATTAATTAATAATAATAATTAAATCACCCTTTAACAATAATAAAAGGTGAATCAATCATAGTATTCTTAATTATTTGTTTATCACATGAGTGCCCTATCATCAACATAGCATCCTTGTTCTTATAAACAAAGCACTTGTGAGGGCTTAAACAATTTTACTAATTAATTAGACACTATCATTACCCTATTCACAACAGTTCTCCTATGACAATGTTAACTGACGACACTTGTCTTAGTTTATTATTACAATGTTTTCATATAATTACTAATTCACTTATTTACACATTGACATCCTAACCATTCATTACCTAAGTTGATTGATGTATCCTTAACTGAGTTATCTATGACATTTATACTACTATTCAAGCATGACAAGTATGTTATACACCAGTAATATTGTACACGTACAATGTGTGCATGCATGGCCAGTGTATGCACATGTCTGATATGTACTATAAACAGACCCCATTCCGCTTATGCATACTTGCTAACTAATAATAGTATCTACCCCCATGCAGAAGAGCAAGCATAATATATAGTATAATTACTTTAACATCCTCGGTTATTTAACAGTTTACCCTTTACGATTTAACATCATTGTCTTTATGTTTACATTAGTTTAATCAATCAAGTACAGGAAGGGTGCCTACTTCCACTAACTCGGAATCAAGGAATACTAAACCCCCAACAGTACTAACTAACACATCCTCCCATCATAACCTACGTCCAGCATCCTCCCTATCCTCCCTCTGCTAGTACAATAGTGGATGTCGGACTCACCGATCTGACCACATAGAACTTGAGAGCGATAGCGTCGGCTGAATAGCGGACCTATCCTCCCCTAGCAGGCATCCGACCATCGTCATCACAACAACATGGGGAGCGTGTCTCAGCACGGCCCTCCCACGACCTCGGGTCTCATGGAAACATAGGGTGGGAAACACATCCATCCCTCTCAACATACTGGGCCTACGCCCTTATCAACTCATACTCTGCTGCTATCGGGATTATCAGTTTGTGTTATCGTATCCTCATTTTGGCTGCTAAGGTTTGCTGTATGAACATGTTTTTCCTTTCCAATATATATCAGATCAAGTAACTGGCTATCCCATAGCCCTTGTGTCCTGTAGGTTAGTATTTTGCAAAATACAATTTATAGAAAGCATTTTCCATTGATCGCCAATTGATCCATGTTATCATTTTATTTCATGTAACATTTTAGCTCATCATAGATGCGTATGACATATAACATTTCAATAATTCATATAAGAAGATGGTATCCACGTACCGAATCATATATTTCACATTTCATTAATGAAAACATATAAACATATACTGCAATCGTAAAATAAGGAAATCATATGATAATCATGACATCATAATCGCATAACCTAGTAACATCATAATCATGGTGAAATCATAAAACAGAGTAACATCATATAATGAGGTCCAATATAGTTTACTCAGTCGAGCTGAGTTCAACAGAATATAAGAAAATAAATTATAGCATGTCTAGTTGATAAATATGCCTAATCAAAATATGGGGCGTTACAATATGCCTGAACCAAATGATAAGTTTGATAGTGAGAAAGAGATATAATGCATTAACAACTCAACAAGCATAGAAGACAGTGGCCAACAAATGGAAAAAGGTAGTGATGAGAAATCAGAATTAGAAATAGAAACTACAACCACAGTACAAAAATAAAATCACTGGGTAATGAGATTTGATGGGGATGTGAACAACGAAGGAGCTGGGGTAGGAGTATGGGCCATCCCCCCAGATGAAGGAAATGAATGCCTCAGATTGCATACCTTCAAACTAATATTTGAATGTTCAAATAATGTGGCAGAATATGAAGCCCTACTGTTGGGTCTGAATGCACTCAAAGATATAAGAGCTAAAAAGATCAAAGTTTATGGAGATGCAGAACTGGTAATCCAACAGGGGAATGGGATTTATGAAACCAAGCATCCAAAAATGAGGGCTTATAGAAATCTTGTTTGGGATATGTTTGATAATTTATTCATGGAGCATAATATTTATTTCATTCCTAGAGATCAAAATGCAGTAACTGATATCTTGGCCAGCTCTGCTAGCAGATTTCAACTCCTTGCTTATCCTACCATAGCTTACATGATCAATATAAGGCATAGAACCTCTGTCCTGGACAATACCAAACATTGGAAAATATTTGAAGATGATCAACAGATAAAGAAATTCCTAGAAATGACTAAAGATTTTTCCAATACCCATATTGATCAAGAGAATTGTGCAAGTGATGAATGGGAACCTGATCCACCAGAGTTCTTAACAACATTAGGAGATAAAGAGATCCTGCAGCTGAAAAGAAATTATATACCCAAAGGGTTGGTGCCATTAGAATTTTTTTTTTTATGAAAATGATGTGACCAAAAATCCTAAGGTGGATCCAAACCACAGTGAAGTAAAAGAATGTAATATTGGGGATGATGAAGAACAAAAAATTGTCAAGTTGTCCAAATCTCTAACCCTAGGAACCAAGGATGACTATGTTGATTTAATGATAAAAAATTTCTGCTGTGTTTGCATGGTGTTATGAGGATTTGAAAGAGTATGATACATCCATCATACAACACACAATACCAATGAAGATGGGTGAAAATCCTTTCAAGCAGAAGCTAAGAAGGATGAACCCTATGCTACTCCCTCTGATAGAAAAGGAAATGAAGAGACTGTATGAAGCCAAAATCATAGTCTCACTAATATTTTCAAAGTGGGTAGACAACATAGTCCCAACAAGAAAGAAAAATGGGGAAATAAGACTGTGTATTGACTTCAGAAACTTGAACAAAGTGTCCCTAAAGGACAACTATCCCTTGCCCAAGATGGATCACATTTTACGAAAATTTGTAGGGGCAGCAAGGATTTCCATGCTGGATGGATTTTCACAGGGTACAATTAGGTTAAGGTACAACCAGAAGATCAAGACAAGACAACGTTTACCACACCTTGGGGGACCTTCATGTATGAAAAAATTCCTTTTGGTCTGTTGAATGCAAGAGCTACCTTTCAAAGGGATATGGACATAGATTTTGCAAAAGAGAAAGACAAATTTGTATTCGTATACATGGATGACATCATTGTGTATTCTAAGTCTGATACAGAGCATTTGAAACATTTGCATCAAGTGTTTGCCAAATGCAGAAAATTTGGAATCTCTTTGAACCCTAAGAACTCAAATGTTTCCATGCAAGAAGGCAAGTTGTTGGGTCACATAATATCTAAAGATGGGATCAAAATTGACCCAGACAGAGTTGGCACAATACAAAAAATTGAACTCACATGAGTAAAAAGGAGGTTCAATATTTTTTGGGTACAGTAAACTTCTTAAGAAGATTTATCCCCAATTTCGCAGAGATCATGAGATCAATCACAAACATGCTTAAGAAGGATATTCAGATTAGGTGGACTGTCGAAGCCAAGCAGGAATTTGGAGAAATAAAAAAGGAAATTGTTGAAGAACCCGTACTAATTAGTTTTGATTTTGACAAAGAGTTTCTTATGTTTTATTTTGCCTCGGAGCATTCCATAGTTGGAGTGATTTTACATAAAAATCAGGAAGGGGATGAGAAACCCATATCTTTCTTTAGCAGATATTTAGAGATGATGAGCTCAAATACAACATCATGGAAAAGCAAGCATATGCCATGATAAAAAAATTGAAAGATTCCATAGTTTATGTTATGCATTCCCATGTTGTTGCTTATGTTCCTAATGCTGCTGTGAAAGACATATTGACACAACTTGATCCATAGGGTAGAAGGGATAAGTGGATAGTTGTTCTATTGGAATATGACTTGGAGATCAAACCTACAAAGCTTATAAAAGAAAAGGGACTAGTCAGGCTCATGGATTAATCAAATTGGGATTCACTAAGTGTGAACTTGCTTTCACACATGCTGGAATAAATTGCCTAAGACCCACTGTTACAAGTATCAAACAAATTCTTTTCTTCTCCTTGGTATTATGATATTATATATGTTTTGCAGAACTTACAATCACCCCCTGAGATGGGTAAGAGAAAAGCTAGGTCAACCAAGATGAAGGCTGCAAATTTTTGCATATTAAATGGCTTCCTTTATTGGAAAGACCATGAAGGTGTTCTACTAAACTGTATAGTAGAAGATGAAGCCAAAGTGACCTTGAAAGAGTTTCACAAAGGTGTTTTTGGGGGACATTATTACTGGAAGGCTACTGTCAACAAAACTCTTAGGCCATAATTTTATTTTCCCACCATGTTCAAAGATTCATATAAAGAGATAGCTACTTGCCATGAATGCCATATCTCTGAAGGAAAGAGGAATCTCTTTTCCTTACCTTTGAAACCAATATCTGTAGAATCCCCTTTCCAACAATTGGGGCTTGACTTCATTGGTGAAATTTTCCCCAACTCCTCTGGACAACACATGTGGATATTGACTGCCATTGATTATTTCACTAAATGGAATGAAGCAATACCAACCAGGAAATCCACAGACATAATTATCATCAAATTTCTAGAGGAAAATATCATGTACAAGTTTGTTTCCCTATTAAAATAATCACTGACAACGCCCAAGCTTTCAAATCCAAGAAAATGGTCAAATTCTGTGACAAATTCCACATAAAATTAGTCCATTCTATTGCTTACTACCCCGAAGGAAATGGATTAGCTGAGTCATCCAACAAAATCCTGTTTAGGATAATCAAGAAGCTGCTGCAAGAAAATAAAAGGGCTTGGCACACCAAGCTGACCTTTTCTATATGGGTTGATAGGATCACCTCTAAGAGATCCATTGGAACTTCTCCTTTCAAATTGGTATGTGGAACGAAGGTGATATTTACTGATTCCCTCAGAGGGCCTGCAATGAGGTTGCTACAGGATCAAGAAGAAGACCCAAACCTTGAGTGAAGGAGAACTAACCAACTGATTGAGATACAGGAAATCAGAGATAAAGTACATGCTTAATCTATGCTAGCTCAAGAGAGGGTGAAGAATACTTTTGACAGAAAGACCAAGGCCAGTGATTTCTAAGTGGGAGATCTAGTATTGAAATGGGATGCTAGAAGAGAAGACCAAGCCCAAAATTTTGATAACCTCTGGAAAGGGCCCTATACAGTCATCGCTCACCATGGAAACAACACTTTCTTCTTATAAGACATGGATGGCGAACCAGTGGGAAACAAACTTGTCAATGGGAAGTTCTTGAAGCACTATCTCCAGTAAAAAACAAGTCTGTTAGCCCATCCTCATTGTACATTACCATTTTTGAAGTTTCAGTTAGTTGTGTTTAAGTTCTATTTTACGAAAAAGGAAAAAGGAAAAAAGAGGCAACTAGTCTACTGGTCTTGCTACCTCACAAGGATGATATCATCCCCGGTTGGAGCCGCTTTTAACACCTCTATCAATGCTCCTGCCAAAGAAGAAAAGGTGTCACCTACCCAAATTCTAAAAATATTATTTTATTGGAAAAATACTTTATGTTAAATTTTAATTACAAAGTTTTGTAATTATGACCAAGTTTGGTCAAGGATGAATGTAATTACTGATTATTATTATTTAATAAATTAAAGTAGGAGACAAACACCTAAGGGAACTGTTAAATGAGTGTTCACTGACCCACTAGGAGGAATGGAAGCTGTTAGAAGACATGTGACAGATGGCAGCAATTGCACTTCACCACTAGCTGTTGGTTATGGGACAACTACCCCTACAAATGTGGCATTATCCCCTAGGTGGAGGGAGTGAGCAGGCAACTCATTTAATGGCCAGTTAACAACTAAAAGGACTAGGCAGCCTACATAAGGAAAATTCAAATTGAGCAGGCAACTCTTACACAATATTTTTTGAAGAAATATTCCTCATGTGCATCAGGTGATCACTGAGAGATTCGAATAGGGAGACTATGTGAGAGTGCAACTATAATTCTGCAAATTTTTCTGAGAAGGAGAACCAGAGGTGCTGGTGCAGGTTCCTTTGACTGCTAAGTCTTTAAGACTGGATAACTATTGTTACTACAAGTGGAGGTCCTAAGCATCTAGGTTTCTTCCTCCTGGTGGTTCAATGAACATGCTCGGGGGTCCTAAGGCAAGTAACTTGGTTGTCTTCAGGAATTGGTTGGGTGGAACAAGCTCCTTGGGTTGTTTGTTTCCCTACAGTTAACTAGGTTTTGCTATTTCTATTTTGTTTATAGTTCAATTCTCTGTTTAGTAGAATTTATCAAACTCTGTTTTGTAAAAGAATTTATTTTATTTTTTATTTATGTTCGATACTGAATGATAAAGTCTGTGAATTATTAATTAGATAATCATCTCTATATTTTTCCCATGATGTTATCTGCATAGTACTCTAGTATAGAGAAGAAAATTAAATGATAGATGAGAGATAGGCATATTGCCATTGATTGGACAAATAATTACAGTAATTGCTCTATTTACAATTTTGTCCTATATCTAAACATAGTAAAAATTTTACTTTATAGCATCGACAGTAATATAGAACTCTTTTGTTATTTCATGAAAGAAAAATATAGTCTAACTTCTGTATAGTCATATATTTTTATCTTATCTCTATTCATTTAAATAGCAAACAAATGCAATTAAAATCATACATATCATGTTTTCCAAGAATAGTATTTCCAAGGATTATCACAGCTGCAAGAACTATTCACTATATAGTTTTCATATCATTATACATACTTTATTTCTTCACTGAATTTCCTGTTTGATTTCAAGTATCAAATGTTTATTTCAGTAGTATCAAAACCTAATACATTACAAACCCTTTTTCTGTATTCATACATCATATTTTCTATCTCAAAGACAAACTATAGACATTGTTCAAAGAATGATAACTTTTATGACTTATTAAACCCTAGACATTACTTTCCAGAACTACACTATCTTTTAGTTATGATAATTTTACTATCTAAGAATTATCTAACAGTTAGCCGAAGGCACGTTTGCATATTCATGTTTAAACATTAGCTCACATCCTAACATTTAAACAAATACATCATCGATATTTTCATCACAGCGATTAAGTCTTGGGTATAGAACCCTAGCACAATCCCGATAGCATTCGGAGGTTTCAGGTAAGGTATCCTTTGTAAAATAAAAAACATTCAACAATAAAACTACTTTATCTATTTTTCCAAACAATATTAACAAGAACGAGCTTGGATTATAGGCATGCTTTTCTTTTACACAGTCATACAAACTTAAAACCTAGGCTAAAACAACCCTTGTGGTTCGGCAAAAACGCCACATATATTTTATACATCGTTTCCACTGTCATTCAACAAAATTATCGTTTCATTTCAAGAAAAACGAACCATAGTTTATAAGTACAAAAATAACCCTTGGTTCTTGATTTCCATTTAAAACTATAACCGAAAATTACACTTTGAACCTGTCAAGGTTTCACAGTACACGAGACTTGTCCTCATCAACTAAAAACAATAAAATAGAATCATGAAACAACGAAGACTGTACAGGGTTTTTACCCTTAAGACATCTAGCAGAACAAACGAAGGTTCGGAGTCTCTATAGACAACATAACCATGCATCAAATAGCCAATAGATAACTTAAATTACTAATAGGTTACCCTTTGTACAATATAAAACAAAACAAGACAAGCTTAAAACCTTGCTTGCGGCCATTGTTAAATTTTGAGTATTAATTCACAATACTCTAGGATCTTTGCTGAGAGAATAACATATACAGCATATCAATGCATGAAAATCACAATAAGCATGACAAGCATCACAAGAATCAAAAGCATGAGAGACAAGAGACACCGAGTTCCTGTGGGGAAAACCCTAAGGTGAAAAACCCCACAACTTCCTCAGAGATAGAGAGAGAAATGGCTCAACCAAAGTACAACCAAAATACACTGAGATAGTCTCCTAGTAGCAGATGATCCTCCTCCTCACTAGTGCGCCAATTTTTGAGTGAGAGTGAGATACTTTTTCGAGTGATCTAAATAGAGATCACATGATCTCTATTTATACTAATCTGTTTGCCCAGTGACCTTATGGGGTCGACTTGTCTAGCTAGGTACATCCACATTATAATATATATAATTCAGGGCCAACCCCACATGGTGGTCTAATAACCCATCGGCAAGTACACACACTTGTGACACTTGTCAATCCACATGACGACACTTCCTTATAGAGGAATAACACATCTCTAATAAGGGTACAATAAATATATATGAAATACATTCCGAAGTTACATATACATCAACACTTCGTCTTAACTAGGCAGGTATTTCTCGACACAGATCTGCTAGACAAGTCTTCTTCTCGGGATCATCATCATCGATGCATCGCCATCGTCATCATCACTGCTGCTACTATCTCAACCAATCTCTGACTCTACTCGTCATAGGAAGTTCTACAGAGCCAGTCCTTTTTCATATTGGATGTAGGCCCACTACCTGCAGGTCTTTGTCATCACTGGCCACACTGTGGAATCCTCAGGACTTATTACGTGCGTCACAAAACCTCGAAAGAGCATCCCAGGATGGTACGAGCACACGGCTCTACCTATAGGATCTCCCAGGGCCATATTATATGTGACCTCACCACAAAACCTCGCAAGAGCATCCCAGGCTGTTACGAGCACACAGCTCTACCTATAGGATCTCCCAGGGACATATTATATGTGGTCACCGTAAAACCTCGCAAGAGCATCCCAGGCTGTTACGAGCACGCAGATCTACCTATAGGATCTCCCAGGGACAGATTATATGTGGTCATGGCAAAACCTCGCAAGAGCATCCTAGGACTTATTACGGGCACACATCCCAACCTATCGGATCTCCCAGGGATAGATTATATGCCATAGGACAAAACCTCGAAAGAGCATTTGCTAGATATCCCAGGGCACGAATTACATGCCATAGGAAAAACCTCGAAAGACTATCTGCAGATATCCCAGGGCCAAATTATATGTCCTCCCAGAGAAAAACCTCAAAAGAGCATTTGCCAGATATCCTAGGGCACGAATTACATGCCATAGGAAAAACCTCAAAAGACTATCTGCAAATCTCCCAGGGCCAAATTATATGCTCATCTGCACAACCTGATCCACGGCCATAGAGTATCAACCTGATACTCACCATACATCATCCTGATGTACACATGATCATCCTGATCATCATCACTGCAACATCCTGCTGCATGTCATCTGGAGCAACATCCTGAAGCTTGCCATCCATGATCATCCTAATCATATAATGCATCTACCTGATGCATACCAAGTATCTACCTGATACATATCATCATACATGATCCACCTGATCATACAATGTATCCACCTGATACAAATACAAATACATGATACATATCACCATACATGATCCACCTGATCATACAATGTATCCACCAGATACATATACAGATACATGGTCCAAGCATCCAACATGATGCATACAAAATACATACAAATGATCCTACTGATCATATCCAGCATCCAACATGATGCATACATAGATATACATATAAATGATCCAACTGATCATATCCAGCATCCAACATGATGTGTACATACATATACATATAAATTATCCAACCGATCATATCCAGCATCCAACATGATGCATACATATAAAAATGATCCAACTGATCATACAAAGCAGAAACCAGAACATCATCCTGATGTTCATCATCCAGCGCTTACATCCACAGCCATGTGAAGGATCCTCCTTCCAACGTGCTTGGAATGGCTTCAGCAAATGTGACCATCACTTCTTCCTCGAAGTGTCCTCGATCTGAAGAACACCAAGCCCCTCTCTGAAATACTCGAACTTCACCCTTGCTAGTGGCTTTGTCAGCACATTTGCAATCTGCTCATCCGTCGCAACATACAGGAGCTTCATAGCTCCTCTCTGCACCATATCCCTGATATAGTGATATTTGATCTCTATGTGTTTCGACCTGTCATGAAACACTGGGTTCTCAGACAGCTTCACACAACTCTGGTTATCACAAAAGATACCAGTAGCATCCAACGGGATATCAAATAACTCAGACAGTAGCTTCCATAGCCATACTACCTCACAACTAGCTGAACAGGCTGCAACATACTCTGCCTCAGCTGTACTCAGTGCTATGCAGGACTGCTTCCTACTGAACCAAGAGATCACACTTAATCCCATATTGAAGCAGCACCCAGATGTGCTCTTCCTATCTGGAGCACTGCCTGCCCAATCTGAATCAACATAACCCTGCAGGTTAAACTTTTGATTTGCCTCATACTTGAGCCCATAATCCACTGTACCCTTCAGGTACCTCAGAACATGCTTTACAGCAACCAGATGAACACTCCTTGGATCTATCAGGAACTGACTCAATGTGTTCACTGCAAAGCAAATATCTGGTCTCGTGTTCGTCAGGTACATCAAGGACCCAATCATCTGACGATACATAGAGACATCAACCGGCTAAGATGAAGCATCACATAGAAGCTTCAAATTCAATGCCATAGGTGTGGCCATGGCCTTGCAATCCATCATCCCGAATCTGTTCAGGATATCTACTGTGTATTTCCCTTGACCAAGGAAAATCCCACCTGCACTCTGCCACACCTCCATACCTAGGAAATAATGCATCATTCCCAAATCTTTCATATCGAACTTAGCAGCAAGCTTCCTCTTCGTATCTGCAATCAATCTGTCATCTCTTGTTCCAAATAAGGCATCCACATACAGGAGTAGAATCACAGTATTCCCTTCCTCAACCTTGTAATAAAGGTTGGAATCCGCTTTACTCTTGGTAAAGCCCAAACTATATAGGAAACTGTCCATCCTACCATACCAAGTTTTGGGAGCTTGTTTCAAGCCATACAAGGCTTTCTTCAATCTGCACACATATGACTCCCTGTCATGTATTTCGAAACCGAGTGGCTGCTCCACATATACTTCCTCTTCAACTACACCATTCAAGAAAGCAGTCTTGAAATCCATCTGGTGTATCTTCTATTTCATTACTTTTATATTTCTCTATGCTGCCATCTGCAGCATGCTTGATCTGATAGTTCCATTTCGAAGTCACAACAAACTCCCCTTCAGCTCTTGGGACTGCATCCCAAACATCATTCTTCATGATCGACGGATCATGGTATTCTTCCCGTATCCTGGGAACTTCAATATCTTCAATAGATAATTTTGTTGCTTGAACAAATGTTGTAGTCCTTCTCTTGTAGGTGAAGGTATACAGTCTTTCCTACAAAACAAGTTAAATTGCATGATTAGAAACATCTCATAATTTTCAGACAAATTCTTACACATAAAGAAATATGTCATACAATCATGCAATTATCTTAGCCAATGCTTCAATACAACATTTATCCATGTTCCATAACTTTCTAGATGCCTTCCAGTCTCTACCAGAACATTGTTAAGATTTTGCACTACTCCCAACATGTCAGCAAAGAGGTTTCATTCTAGATAAGTAGCAATGGAATGTTGTACAGTGCCATAGGCCACTTACCCAACACATGCACATTAGTAGTATACTGTTCATTAATGAAATCATTCTAATATGCACAATACATATCCTAAGTCTAGGAACATGAGCATATACATCATTGAACAAATTGATTTAAGCAAACAAATATGCAAGAATGAGAATTAAAATACTTATCTTTGTTTGTTTGTTGGGTGGACTCCCTCTGAGTCTTTGCTTCCTTGTAGGAGCTGCTGGAGTCCTTCTACACCTTTCTGTTGTGGAATGTAGAGAGAAGGACAACTCCCTCTGAATATCTGCACCCTTGTAGAAACCACTGGAGTGTGCTCCGTCTTGATCTTTGCTTCCTAGATTACCTGTTCTTGAACTTATATTCATCCTTGGTCCCTATGCATGCTTATTAGTATCATGATTGTGTTATCCTTGTGATCTCATACAAATTCATACATTCATTAGTATACTATTAAAACACAATAATCTCAAGCATGTATAGTCATGATCATTTCAAACAGAAATAATAAACATTAGCATTCTAGGTTTATATAGGACTTTTATGGTTAGTCATAACATGTATAAACCTATAATTACTCAAACCTATGACTCTTCTAATTAGTCATATCATTAATTAAGGTAAGACACATAATATGCATATACCCATGATTATTCAAACTTATGACTTTATGAACAATCATCATCAATCATGCCATGCATACTTATATGATAGATCCTATGATATAAGAAACACATACCTGGTCACCATATTTGCTAGTTATGTCTAGCAATGTGTTCTTGTTCTCTTCAATGACCTGCATAACTCATTAGTTAACTTTTGCAAAAACAAATTATACATACCTCTATGTGATCCATGACTATGGATGAATCTTTGTCTTTATGTCACCATGGCATGTTCAGGTTGTCCCTTCAATTTGTACAAACCTCCCTCTTGCTCTCCAATCACTACTGCATCATCGATTGTTTTACCCTTTGGCCACATTAGGACTTGGCCATCTACAAATGCAACCCTCATACCTTTTGCATCCAATGCAGAGATGGAGAGTAAGTTCTTCTTGAGCCCAGGTACATAAAGGACTTCTTTCATCTTCAAAGATTTTCCAGAATCTAGGTTGTAGGAGGCTTCACCACTTCCTTTGATTGGGTATTGATAATCATCCCCAAGTTTCACCTTATGGGGTGATTCATGTTCAGATAGATTCACAAAAGATTCCTTAAACCCAGTCATGTGTTTGGAAGCTCCACTATCAATCAACCAATCATTAAAACCATGGGATATGGTACCTGTGAGAGTAGAGATTAGAACATACTCTTCTTCACTTGATGAGTCAACATCACTATCATCACTTTCTGCCCTAGCCTTCTTCTTTGGAGGTTTATCATCCTCGGCAGCATGAGCATGAAAATTTCTTTTGCTGCCCTTCTTCTTCTTGCTGGAGTTGTTGTTATTATCCCTTTTGTTCTTGGGACAATCTGAAGCAAAGTGACCCTTCTCATTGCATGTGAAGCATCTTAGATCCTTCTTATTCTTTTGATAGGATTCCTTGTGGCGAGAGTGCTCCTTCTTGGGCTTGCTTCTTTTGGTGTGAGCTTCAAGAGCTTGATCTTCACCTCCCATCTTTTCCTCATGAGCTATAAGTCTAGATTCTTCTTGAGAGCATTCTTCCCGCAATCTGCTGAAGGAGATCAACTTCTTCCTTGCACAAATTCCTTGAATGAAGGAATCCCATGACCTGGGTAGGCCATTTAGAGTGGTCATCAACACTTCACCATTCTCCACCATTTCATCCACTGCTTCTAATTGTTCCTTGATCTGGGAGACCCTTGAAAAATAATATTGAATGGTTTCTCCATTCTGAAACTTTACTCCTTTCAATTGGTTCCGCAGGGTCATCTTCCGATTTATGTTCTTCCCTTCAAATAGCTTGGTCAAAGAGTCAGACATCTCCTTGGGTGTCTTAAGAGAAGACACATGGGGTATGAGATGGTCTTTGATAGAATCAGCAATGATTCTCTTTGCCTTGACCAAGTTCTTCTTATGCAATACCTTGGCCTCTTCATCCTCTGGGATAGGGATGTCTTCTTTTATATATGAGTCCAACTCATTCTCTTCTAGGATTAACCCAATCCTATACTTCCAGGCTCGGAAGTTATCAGCCCCTTCAAGCTTATCCTCAAGCTTGGTGTGGAGAGACGTCTTAAAGATTACTTCAAATGGAAATATAAAAGATTTAGGTCTTACCACTTGAAATGCTGAAAACTGGATCTGGTCCTGGATTAGGGTTTGTCGAAAAAACCCTAAAAATTCAAAATGTGAATTTCAAATTTCTGAAAGGATAGAAAGATGCGCTTTGATGAGCTGATCAGCCTAGTGCATTCAGAATTTGAGATCAACAAAGTTTTACTCTTCAGATTTGACTTTTTGTCCTCCCGGGTTCACTAGGGAGAGCCCTAAATTAGGGTTTGAGTTTCCCGGAGATCTACCCAACCAAAAATCTCAATCCAAAGCTCTAAACTTTGATTTTTGCAAGGAGCTTCCAGCTGTGTCTTTAGATTCCAGAAATTCCTATTTTTGTGGAAACCCTAATTTTTAGGGCCAAATCTGAAAATGCTCGGAATTGAATTCTGATTGGACAGATAGATGCGCCTTGATGAGTAGAGTCAATCTACTATACTGTTTTTCCAAAAACCTATGGAGAGAAACCCAATAAATAAGAAACTCAAGTTTTCGTCACTGCAAAATGTCTTCTTCTCAGGTTAGCTCTGATACCATGTTAAATTTTGAGCATTAATTCACAATACTCTAGGATCTTTGCTAAGAGAATAACATATACAGTATATCAATGCATGACAATCACAATAAGCATGACAAGTATCACAAGAATCAAAAGCATGAGAGACAAGAGACACCGAGTTCCCATGGGGAAAACCCTAAGGTGAAAAACCCCACAACTTCCTCAGAGATAGAGAGAGCAATGGCTCAACCAAAGTACAACCAAAATACACTGAGATAGTCTCCTAGTAGCAGATGATCCTCCTCCTCACTAGTGTGCCACTTTCTGAGTGAGAGTGAGATACTTTTCCGAGTGATCTAAATAGAGATCACCTGATCTCTATTTATACTAATCTGTTTTCCCAGTGACCTTATGGGGCCGACTTGTCTAGCTAGGTACATCCACATTATAATATATATAATTCAGGGCCGACCCCACATGGTGGTCTAATAACCCATCGGCAAGTACACACACTTGCGACACTTGTCAATCCACATGACAACAATTCCTTATAGAGGAATAACACATCTCTAATAAGGGTACAATAAATATATATGAAATACATAGATGAAATACATTCTGAAGTTACATATACATCAACAGCCATCACTGTTACAAGTCGAAGATTTCCATTTCTCGACACACAGAAAACACATCAAGGTACCTACGAGGCATGTAAGAACCACCGGAGCTTACCAAGAAGCCGTAGTAGCTTTCCTTTCCAAAATCAAGGCATAGAAACCATCCAACGAAGAGAGCACCTACCAAAGCACAATGCAAGTGGTCAAAAACTGTTAACACAATTTAGAATGCAAAATCTATGTTATCAACATTCATTCATTTACTTATTTACTTACCCTGTAGAGTGTTATTCCAAATATCAATGGCGGAACTAGAGGTCGGCTGCAATCTTTCATACATGCAAGAAAAACCAGAAGGCATTACCACCATTCGAAAGAGCCAAAGGACAAACTACCAACTACTCTCAACAGCTGATGAATATCTAACCTTCATATTACGACATCATGGCTCTATGGCACGAAGCCAAGCCTACAACATTTCAAATTTTGCTCTCATAAGTCATAGGGTTGAAACCCTGGAAGAGCACTTCCTCTAAACGCTAAAAATTTGGCAGCCTATTGGCCTCCATACCACATAACAATGAAGGGCCGAGAAAATTGCTAACAATACATACAACATGGATTAGGGTTACACAAATGAACGACCAAGATCTAGAGCGATCGACGAATAGAAAAGAGCCAACAGTGCTACATTGAAAGCCAAGAAACCTCACATTAATATCTCATTAAATTCCAACAACCACAGATTTTCCAACCCTGCATTCCAAGGAACGATATGGTGTACAGTGTGGAGGAGAGGCGATAGGGCATCATTGCTAGCTAGAACTCCGGCTACAATATCAATCAAAGTTCACGTGGATGGACTACGTGGTATGACAGCCACCCATTCCACTATGGAGTGCATTTAATTCACAAACCATAACTATGTCAACCTGCAATTAGAAGTTAATACCCGTTAGTTCATCACTTTAATGTCGAGACTTAGGCGAATACATTGACATATGATATTAACACTTAGGATACGAGCTCATACTAACAACATAGTTCAAACTATCACTTAAGCCATGATCTTAATAAGGTTGCTTTGATCATATTCGTGATTTGTATAAGATAATATCCTATGGTACTAAGGGTATAGTTAGGATTTCATATAGTAAAGCACAATATTGCTTTTGTTTTTCATAGTTTTGTATAGTAACACCATATCATATTACATGGAATATAAAGTGTAGGTATTATATAATTCCAAAGTTTAAATTAGTATCGAAATAATCGAATATTATTCCATGCATTATGTAAATAAATAGTAGCTATAATATATATAGCTATTTCATTTCTATGGTATGTTTGTGTATTGAAATAATAAATACAAGAAATAGATAGTAGTATTGTTGTAAGTAATATTTATGATAGTAGTCTCATGACGGTAAGTGTAGTATCATAACAGAACTCTTGAACAACATGGATAACATTAAGGAGATTCGCAAGACAATACTTAAACTAGGAGTAGAATCCTTGAATCCATACCTTCAGTTATTGACGTCGCAAGGAAGTACTTAACATTTTACATTGACGTTGAATTGAAAAACACAAGTACTATAAATATTATGCTGTCTTGTAGATTTATTACCTGCAGTCTGCACATGGAAACAAGATTCAAATGCCTTAGCTAAACATCGCTAAGTAAGCTCTAGGGTGCCTCATAGGACCCCTTTTTCAACAAACAAACAAACTGTCAGCAATCCATCAAGAATATCAAAGCAGTACAAATTGTATCAGCATGTAATATTAACCAAGAACTTAAACAAAATTGTAAACTGTACTTGTCTACATAAGCATACAAAGATCTTTCGTTAAAGAGGTTAACATCCGTTTATATCTGAAGTAGAAATTACAACTATATTTATTTGAGAATTATGATGTGTCATCGTCATTAAATTATCTTGAGAATTATGACGTGTCATCGTCATTAAATTATCTTAGTTAAGATTTCGATTTAGTTTATATGTTCCGCATTAAATGACTTTGATAATTATTGCTATTATAAATTTTCTTTTTTTATTTTGGTATTTTTGGGATGTTACATGTGGTATCAGAGCTCATGTTCGAACTCTAGGCCTGAAAAAGGTCCAAGAACACGCAACAGAAAATTTTATTACAACAAAAAATATTACTAATTAAAATTTAAACTATTGTGTTATACATAAATTATTTTAAGTTACAGGTATGGAGAACTCAGCTGAACAATTACAAGACAGATTTCAACCAAACAGCCATAGCATGGGAAAACACTATGCAGAAGAAGGCCACGGTGAATTGAATGACAATTCGTCAGAATCGTTACGTGTGTTTTAAGAGTTAAAGGAAGAAATTAGATCTGTGAAATAAGACAATGAAAGAATTATGAAGGCACAAGAAGAGTTAAACCAAGTGTTTGAACAGTTCCCAATTGATGAGCAGGAAAGAGAAAATGAAGATATCTCCATGGTTGAAGATCTACCCCATGGTAACAAAAGTAAGAAAATGAAAACCGATGATGTGAACAACAGTTCAACATCATCAGGAGATGCTATTGAAGTACGTAAAAAGAAACGTAACTATTCAAGCGATAGCAGTAAAGGAGATTACAAAACCAGAAAAAAAAAGCCATAAAGAGTATGAATAGATTTCCGGGGAGTTCAAAAAGATTAGACCTCCAACTTTCAATGGAGAAATTGAGAAGGGCGATAGAGCTGAAGCATGGTTGTCCGGAATGAAGAAATATTTTCAGATTTATGACTATTCAGAATCCTTGAAAGAAAAAATGGCTATATATAACTTGACCGAAAAAGCGGACATTTGGTGGTAGGACATCGAAAGAGTAAACGGAATTAAGGATAAGGATGTAATCTGGAGTACTTTTAAATGATACTTCAAGAAGAAGTTTTTATCTGAACAATACTATGAAGAAAAATGCAAAGAATTCTATGATTTAAAGCTAGGAAGTATGAACATGAAGGAAATGAACGGTAAATTTTTGAACTTATTGAGATATGTGCCATATTGTTAGGATATTCCTATACTCCATCCTAGTCCCACCAGTATTGTGATCATTTACATTTTCAGTCATGCATGCACTTTTAGGGTTTGCATGCATCCCAGTCATTAGTCCAGCACCTAGCCCTCAATTAGCCAGCCCCCAGGAGCTTCTCACTATTCAATTTTAGCCCTCCAGTTGCTTAATGCACCCTTCTTCCTTGATTTTAGGAAGCAAATCGCCCTTCTTCACCTACCATTCCAGTTGTCACTCAGTTACACTTAGTTACACTCAGTTACACTCAGTTACACCTACCAGACTCAGTTTGACTGATGGTTGACAGTTACTTGAGCATTGATGACTCCACTGATGATGATGAAGACTTCCAGTTGTGCTCCGATGATCATGAGGACACCTAGTTGTGCTTCGATGACACTCTATTGATCTTATGATCACTCTGAGAGGCTAATTCGAATTTCCACCTTGGGCATTCGAATCCTCTCTACCATTGTACGATTTATTTGTCCATATTGTGATTAATTAACTAGTGTGTGTGAAGTATTTTTGCTTCTATCCGAGTTCTACTGTATTATTATCCTGTTGCTCATTATACTGTATTGACCACTCTTCTTCTATTTTCCTGCTTAATCATAATTACTCTTGTGAAGTATACATCATCTCTTAGATCTGTTGTGAGTATTTTCACATGGTATCAAAGCATGTTGAGAGTATTGTTTATCTCCATTCTTGAGAGTTTTTTGTAGGTTATTACCAAGATTTCGAGTGCAGCAGTTTCTGCATCTTTGCAGCAGTAGCAGTTGCAAATATTCTATATTGTTTTTGTAGGTCTTCTACAGCTTCAATGTATGATTTATAAGGAATTATTTTTCTTTCTCCATTCAACTATGATGAATGGAAACCAAGAATGATAGCATACTTGAAGATTCATGATCCTTTTTATTGTCATTTTGAAAGAGAGTTCGAATCCCCTAAAGAGAAGATTGATTGGTTAAATAAAGGTGATGGAGCCTTTGGAGCAATGATGCTTTCTTTGCCTGCATACCTGAGATTCCATTTCAAATACCGTGATGGTGTTGAAACTCCAAAGGAGTTATGGACTCCAAAAGAGTTATGGGCTCACCTGGATGAAAAATTTGGCAGAAAGAATGAAGGACTTGGTCCTAACCCATTCAAAAGCAAGCAAAGTGATGCATTCGCTCCTCTTGATGGTCTCTCAGATCATGAACCAGTATCATCTCATATTGAAGTTGTTGACAAAGAACTTACAGATTCTCCACTCATGCTCAAACTTTCTTCTCTTTCTGTGCCAGCTCACATTCTAGATATTGCAGAAGGTCCTAAATCCTCTCTTGCACCAGAGTCTGTTGGTTTGCATCATGATCACATGATTATTTAGGATGTCAAAACAAATTTTCAAGGTAATGCATTCGCTCCTCTCCAGCTATCTCCTCTTTTATACTACTATATGATCATAATTCCATGCTTTCAGAAGGTCATTGAAGAATATGGCCATTGCCATTAGCTTGGTATAATTTCTCGTGCATCTATTGGTTTTGATCTCACCTCTCATGGTTCAAAGGAGATCTCAAGAAACCATGATTCAAGTCTTGTATCTAAATTGGGTTCTAAGCAATTACTGGTTGGGATAATTTCTCATTCATATGATAGTTTTGATCTCACCCCTGCTGGTTCAAAGGAGATCTCAAGACACTGTTTTTTAAGTCTTAAATCTGATTTTGATTTCAAACAAACATGTAATAGTTATTTTTGGCATAATCTCACCCATGGTGGTTCGCAGGAGAAGACAAAAGTGTTGTTGTATATGTAACTTCGGAATGTATTTCACATATATGTATATTGTATTCCTATAGAGATGTTATTATTCCTCTATACGGAAGTGTCGTCATTTATATTGTAAGTGTCGTAACTTATACTTTATGGGTTATTAGACCACCTTGTTGGGGTTGGCCCTGTACAAGTCATGTGGGTCAAAGGGTTATTAGACCACCCTATTGGGGGTCAGCCATGTGGGTCAAAGGGTTATTAGACCACCCTAGTGGGGGTCGGCCCAGTCAGCATTATGTTAAGTGGTTAAGTTGAGGCCGACCTAGTTGAGTAAAGGTCAAGTCAAGTTAGTGTATAAATAGAGAGTGTGTCTCTCTCATTTTACACATTCTATTCTCTCACTCACACTTTGGAGAGTGGCGTACTTGTGGAGGAGGAGGCTCTGCTGCTAGGAGAAGACTATCACTTGTATTCTGGTTGTATCATTGCTCTATCTATCTCTGAGGAAGTTATTGGGGTTTTTCACCTTTATGGTTTTCCCCAAGTAAACTCTGTGTCTCTTGTGTGCTTGCATTATTTTGTCCATGATTGATATGCTGTAGATTTGCTGTACATGTTGCTCTCTCAGTTAAGATCCTAGATCAGATTGAAGTAAATTCTGAAAATTTAACATGGTATCAGAGCTAGCCTGAAAGAAGGCATGATATGGCATGTATGACACTTGTTGCACTTACGATGCTAGGGCTTGATATAGAAAAAAACAGTCATTGTAGTACTTTCACTATAAATCTGTTTTGGCAAAGTTTTAGAGTCTAAAAATTTTACAGTTCGAAGATCAAATCCCCATGTACCTTGTGTCCAAAGAAAAACCTCTAATTCGTTGTACTTTGTAATTTATGATCTGTACAATATAGGGTTCCTGCCTCTTCCAGATCTGAGTCAAAAATAGGTGACGTTGGAAAAAAGGTCATAAATTGGGCTAGGAAGTTTCAAATGAAATTTCGTAAAAAGTGACAGGTAGTACACAGACTGTACGATCTCAGGAAATTTTTTCAGAGGCCGAAGTTGAACCAGTGACACATGGCACGCCGTACAAGTTCGCTCTCCTGTTTTATCCCATAAACAGGTCACATTACGACACTTGGAATAACTCTCTCTCAGAGAATCCAATTGAGGTCAGACCTATTGGGATGGAAAGATGATAGGTCGAGCTATCTCAAAAAAAGTTTGCAGACCCTGTGGATTGAAAAGTTCGGAGTTACACTAGAAACAATCAGGTACATATTTCTGTCAAAACAGAATTATTTTTTAGCACTTTCATTCATGGCTTCCGGAATTTAGAGTTTCGGATAAAGTTGGAATTTTTGTAATCAGAGACCACGGCTGAATGCTACTCATCAAAATCAAAATTTAGAGACCAAGATCAGAATTTTTGGTTGGGCAGAAGGCCGGGCTTGATCAGACCCTAGTTCGGGACTTTGATCAGAAAAGTGGAAAATTAGGGCTTCTGCAAAAATGTAAATTTTTGAAATCTGTGACCACGGCTGGAAGCTCCTCATAAAATAGAAGCTTAGAGCTTTGGATCAGACCTTTTGATTGGGAAGAAGAGTGGGCTTCATCAAATCCTAGTTCGAGGTCATGTCTGGTGAATCCGAAAGTTTCAAAGGCAAAATTGAGGAGTGAAACTTTGCAGTTTTCAAATTCTGAATATACCAGCTTGATCAGCTCATCAAGGCACATATTTCTATCCTTTCGGAAGTTTGAAATTCAAAGTTTGAATTTTTGGGGTTTCTCTGACAAACCCTATTACAACTCAAGATCCAGTTCCTGCGAATCAAGTGGATTGGGTTAATCCTAGAAGAGGATGGATTGGTCACCTGCATAAGTGAAGAAGATCCTGTTTCAGAGGGAGATGAGGCTAAGGCCTTCCATAAGAAGATTAC
The DNA here is from genome assembly GCA_027924585.1 of Larix kaempferi. NCBI lineage: Eukaryota > Viridiplantae > Streptophyta > Pinopsida > Pinales > Pinaceae > Larix > Larix kaempferi. Next base: position 36,558,917 of record BSBM01000106.1, read on the forward strand.
AAGCAATCTTGACAGGTATGGATTACAGGTATGTTTCAAATTCTGTTCATAGTTAAGTTTATGATATGTTTGTCTTCATATCATTACAGTACAATCTTGATTAATTAATAGACTTGTCGTATTACCTTAATAGAAGATATTCATTGATTAAGGTTTTGAAACTTATGATTGTACTAATGCATTGTGATGTTGTATGAGGTTTATGTTGTTCGCTAACATGAAAGGTACACCAAGAAAGAAAAATCATGTTCTAGTTCAAGAGCATATGATCATGATGACATGAAGACAAAGATTCATCCATTGTCATGGATCACTTATAAAATCTACTTACGAGGTATGTATAACTTGGTTCTACAATGGATAACTTATGAGACATGCAGGTTACTAGCACAAGTCATTGAAGAGAACCAGAAGACATTATGCGGGTATGCTAGACATAACTAGCTAGCATGCTAATCCAGGTATGTTTTTCCTATATCAAGCTAGAATCCTACCTTGTGTTAGGATCTTATACTGTTGTGTTGTTGATAATGATTATTCATGAAGTCATAGGTTTGAATAGTCATGGTTGTATGCATATTATGTTTCTTACCATAATTGATGATATGATTAACCAGGAGAATCATGAAGGTATAGGTTTGAGTAATCACAGGTTTTATGCATATTATATCTCTTATCTTGATTAATGATTTAACTAACCAGAAGAGTCCTATGATCAAATAAGAATATGCATGAGTAAAAGAAGACTTCCATGAAACCTTGAATACTAATGTTTATTATCTGTGTTTGAAACGATCTTGACTATACATGCTTTAGATTATTGTGTTTTGATAATATTAAGATTATACTAATGAATTTTTTATTATGTATGAGACCTAGAGGATAACACAATGATGATACTAACAAGCATGCATAGGGATCGAGAATGAATATAAGTTCAAGGACAGGTAATCCAGGAAGCAAAGATCAAGAGGGAGCACACTCCAGTATTTTTTGCAAGGATGCAGATATTCAGAGGGAATTGACCACTTCTCACAATCCACATCAGAATGGAGTTGCAGAAAAGAAGCAAAGACTGAGAGGGAGTCAACCCAACAATCAAACAAAGATAAGTATTTGAATTGTCATTTCTTACATAGTTGTTTGTTTAAATAATGTTATTCAATGATGTATATGTTTATGTTCCTAGAATTAGGTCGTGTATTATGCATATTAGAATAGTTGCATTGATGAACATTATACTACTAATATACATGGGTAAGTGGCCTATGACACTGTACAACATTCCATTGCTACTTATCTAGAATGAAACCTCTTTGCTGACATGTTAGGAGTTGTGCACACTCTTAACAATGTTCTGGTAGAGATTGGAAGGCATCTAGAAAGTTACGGAATATGGATAAATGTTGTATTGAAGCATTGGCTAAGATAATTGCATGACTATATGACATATTTCTTTATGTGTAAGAATTTGCTCTAAAAACTATGAGATGTTTTCTAATCATGCAATTTAACTTGTTGTGTAGGAAAGATCGTATACCATCACCTACAAAAAGAAGGACTACAACATTTGTTCAGCAACAAAGTTATCTATTGAAAATATTGAAGATATTGAAGTTCCCAGGATCTTGGAAGAATGCCATGATCGAGGAGTACCAGTCGATCATGAAGATGTTTGGGATGCAGTCCCAAAGGGTAGTCTGTAGTGACTTCCAAGAGGATCTACAAGATCAAGCATGTTGCAGGTGGTAGCATAGAGACTTTTTCTCCTGGAGCCAGATACACTTCCATTAGATCCGTACTTGCTCTGGCTGCAGTGATGAAGTGGAAGATACACCAGATGGATTTCAAGACAGCCTTCTTGAATGGTGTAGTTGAAGAAGAAGTATATGTGGAGAAGCCACTTGGTTTTGAGACACATGACAAGGAGTCATATATATGCAGAACTTGGTATGGTAGGATAGACAGCTTTCTATCCAGTTTGGGCTTTACCAAGAATAAAGCGGATTCCAACCTTTACTACAAGGTTGAGGAAGGCAATCCAGTGATACTACTATGTGGATGACCTGTTTGTAACAGGTGAGGATAGATTGATTGCCGACATGCAGCGGAAGCTTGCTGCCGAGTTCGAGTTGAAGAACTTGGGGATGATGCACTATTTGTTTTTGGCATGGAGGTGTGGCAGAGTGCCAATGGAATCTTCCTTGGACAAGGGAAGTATGTAGTAGAGATCCTGAAGAGGTTTGGGATGATGGACTGCAAGGCTATGGCCACACCTATGGAATCAAACTTGAAGCTTCTGTGTGGTGCTTCATCTGAGCCGATTGATATCACTATGTATCGTCAGATGATTGGGTCCTTGATGTACCTGACGAACATGAGACCAGATATTTGCTTTACAGTGAACACATTGAGCTAGTTCCTGACGGATCCGAGAAGTGTTCACCTGGTTGTTGTAAAGGATATTCTGAGGGGTACAGTTTATTATGGGCTCAAGTATGATGCGAATCAAAAGTTTAACCTGCAGTGTTATGTTGATTTAGATTGGGCAGGCAGTGCTGCAGATAGGGATCAAGTGTGATCTCTTCGTTTAATAGGAAGCAGTCTTGTGTAACACTGAGTACAGCCGAAGCAGAGTATGTTGCGATGGATGAGCAGGTTGCAGATGTATTGACCAAGCCATTGGCCAGAGTGTAGTTTGAGTACTTCAGAGAGAGGCTTGGTGCACTTCAGATCGAGGTTCCTTCCAAAGGGAAGTGATGAGTCCGGAAGATGCAGATGCACATGAGCTTTTCTGACATGGTTGATGTGTTCTCCCTTGGTCATGATGTAATTGCTGAGCCATTTTTCACATGGTGGTAGATGTGTTCTCCCATGGTGAAAAAGTAAGGGTTGGAGCCTTCCCCGAATGGTGGTAGATGTGTTCTCCCATGTCGGTGGTGTAAGTGATGGATGATGTGCATCTGGGTTGTGCTTCATGGACGATGAGATGATCTGAAGAGGACGATGCTATGATGATCAGGAGGATCATGGATGATGAGCATCAGGACGATGCTCCAGTTACTACTCTGTATATGTATATGCATCATGTTGGATGCTTGTTGTGATCAGTTGGATCATTACATCATGTTGGATGCTTGTTATGATCAATTGGATCATTTATGTATGTATGCATCATGTTGGATGTTGGATATGATCAGTTGGATCATTTGTATGTATTTTGTATATGCATCATGTTGGATGCTTGGACCATGTATCTGTATATGTTTCAGGTGGATACTGAGATCATGTATGTTGATATGTATCAGGTGGATACATTGTGTGGATCATGTATCTGTGTATGTATCAGGTGGATACATTGTATGATTAGGTAGATCATGTATGATGATATGTATCAGGTAGATACTTGGTATGCATCAGGTGGATGCAGTGTATGATCAGGATGATCATAGATGACGAGCTTCAGGATGTTGCTCCAGATGACATGCAGCAGGATGTTGCAGTGATGATGATCAGGATGATCATGTGTACATCAGGATGATGTATGATGAGTATCAGGATGATACTTTGTGGCCGTGGATCAGGTTGTGCAGATGAGCATGTCTAGGAGATCCTATAGGTCGGAGTTGTGTACCCATAACATCCTGGGATGCTCTTTCGAGACATTGCTCTGGGAGGACATGTAATTTGTGCCCTGGGAGATTTTAGGTCGGAGTTGTGTACCCGTAACATCCTAAGATGCTCTTGCGAGGTTTTGTCCTATGGCATGTAATTTGCTCCTGGGAGATCTAGACAGGATGAAAAAGGCCTCAGATGCTTTAGCCAGGTTTTGCCATGACCACATGTAATTTTCTCCTGGGAGATCTGGACAGGATGAAAAAGGCCTCAGATGCTTCGGCTAGGTTTTATGGTGGACCACATGTAATGTGCTCCTGGGAGATCCAATAGGTAGAGTTGTGTGCTCGTAACAGCCTGGGATGCTTCAGCCAGGTTTTGTGGTGAGATCACATGTAATGTGCTCCTAGGAGATCCGACAAGTAGAGTTGTGTGCTCGTAATAGCCTGGGATGCTTCAGCCAGGTTTTGTGATGGGTCACATGTAATGTGCTCCTGGGAGATTCTATAGGTAGAGCCATGTGCTCGTAACAACTTGGGATGCTCTTTCAAGGTTTTGTGACGCACATAATAAGTCCTGAGGTTTCCACAGTATGGCCAGTGATGACGAAGACCTGCAGGTGGTGGGCCTACATCTAGTATGAAAAAGGAATGGCTCTGTAGAACATCCTATGATGAGTAGATTCAAAGATTAGTTGAGATAACAACAACAGTGATGATGATGATGACTCGATGACGATTATCCAGTGAAGATGATCCAAAGAAGATGACTTGTGCTAGAAGACCTGTGTCGAGAAATACCTTCCTAGTTAAGAGGGAGTGTTGATGTATATGTAACTTCAGAATGTATTTCACATATATGTATATTGTATTCATATAGAGATGTTATTATTACTCTATACAGAAGTGTCGTCATTTATATTGTAAGTGTCGTAACTTATACTTGATGGGTTATTAGACCACCTTGTTGGGGTCGACCCTATATAAGTCATGTGGGTCAAAGGGTTATTAGACCTGTAGCTAGGGTTTTACCCCTAGCTTGTGCAAATGAGCACCTACTAAGGAGAAGGGACTCCTTAGTAGCAGTTCAGTAAATGGAAATTATTAAGCTAAAACAGAAATGTAAAACTACTCTAAAAATGTGCATGAAACATAAACAACAAATTTAAATAATGGTTTTTGTATTGATATTACCTCCAATGTGGAGGTTGATGAAGCCCTTGCAATGTCCAAGAGGGTTGCTCCAAGCTCCAATGTGCTCCTTCTCTTTCTCCAATGGTGGAAATGGGCCAAAAGGGTCTCTCAAGGTGAAAGTGGCTCAATGGTGAGCTAGGGTTTCAAGAGAGATTTTGGCAGAGTAAGGGTACTTGTGATTGTGGATGTGAAATAAGGGATCTCCATCACCTATTTATAGTTTTTTGGCGGTGGAGTGCTGACCCATGGTTTTGGGAACCATATGGTTTAGGGCAGCTGTATAGGGTTTTTTCCTGCTTTTCCTCATTATTTTATATTTTTTATTCCCCTTTTAGGGGATTTTTGCTATTTTAGAGGAACTTTGGATATTTTTGGAGGAAAAGGGGGTTTTTTAGCCTTTTTGAGGCTATTTTGGTGGTTTTGTGGCCTTTTGGAGGCATTTTTTGGGTTTTTAAGGGAAATATGGTAGGAAAATGGACAAATGAACCATGTAATGTGGTAGATGAGGGAGTGAAAACTTTTTGGGTGTTAACAGATTTCCCCGTGATGTGCGAGGGCAGGAGCTCATCGTATGGCCAATGGACATCATAAGTCATGAATGGTTTTCCTGGGGTGTGGAGAGAAGAGAAGAAACAAACTGAAGTCCGGAACAACGATCCCGAACAAACTGCAAGAACTAAAAGTACACAACCTCAATAATGGATGAGGAATCATCTGATCATATGGATGAGGAGGGCATACCCATGCTCGTATCAGGATATAACATGATAACAATGGGGTCCAAAAAATGGGGACCCGAAACATACATGACCTCAAATACTGACTGAGGAATAGTCCCAATATATGGACGAGGCGGGCATACCCATGCTCGTATCAAGATACATAAACAAAACTGAAAGGCCCGAAAAGGGGGACCTGTAAATACATAGATAACCACTGTGTACATCATAAGTGTCCAGGGGGGACACAAATCTGGGACATACTGCTGGGCAGACCATGTGTGAACTGAAGAACTGGTGCACTGGAATATCAACAGTGCTACTGAATGTGGTACCAAAGGAACTGAGGAGCTACTGGATCAGAGTGACAAGGGTCCTACTCTCAATGGTACACTGAACTGGAATGGAACTGGGTACTCAAGGAAGCATATAGCTGGATGGCTTCCGAATACAATCGCCAACGCAGCCTGGACCTCCACGGGAACATATAACTGGGCGTTCTGAAGTGACTCACCAATGTGCTAGAGTCGAGGGAAATCCGGGGTCTTCAACAAAAAACTGATGGGATATAACCCTACGTGATTCTCGATGATGTGATCAAGGTGCTAAAGTCGAGCATGTGATAAACAACCACTCGGAGAGGCAATGATGACTCCTCTCCGAATGGTCCGTAGGCACTTACCACAGATGGTGATAAGTCCAAGGCGTAGGGACCTCTGGGCCTATCCTCTGGAATAGAGGGGTTGTCGTCGACAGAGGGAGACCTGCAACTATCAAGGAAATGATGTTTCCTTGACAGGAGCGCGAGGTGGAGAACCGAAATGTGATAGTACTGATGGTAGGACTGACAAACTGTGGGGGGGACAACTGGGCAAGTAGAGTGGGTGGACTCAAACTTCCTTTGTTCAGAGCATGATAATGGGGATGATCGGGCAGCATATGAAACTAACTGAAGGGAAAGGGATCATAGCTGTATTGGATCTGGGAGGATGACTGGGCTGAGGGAGACTCAAGCTGGGGTAAAATGGCAGGAGACTACATAATACTCTGAACAAAGGCGACCTGATTGGGGGTGCTGCCGAGATGATCGATCATAGTGCCAGGAGGCACGGGAGGGTACTTCTTCATGGGTTAAGGAACTAGAAGAAGTGTGTGTAAAATGATACTGTCGTGTGGATTTATACGATCCCAAGACAGTTCATGCTCGTGGTTGCTTTCAATTTTAAGGAGTCTGAAAGCGATAAGAAGACTCTAAAATGATGGAATGGTACTGTCGTGTGGATTTTACGAGCCCAGCACAGTTCATGCTCATGGTTGCTTTCAATTTTAGAGAGTCTGAAAGCAAATAAGAAGACTCCAGGGGGTTGCTTTTTCGTATGTTTAGTATCCAAGGCCCAAAGAAGCATAAAAGGATGCAATGAAGAACTCTTCTAGCCGGTGTGACTAGAGTATTCCTTTTTCGTAATTAGTCTACCAGGTCCGGAAAAGGGTTAAACTTATACCAGATAGACGCCCTTTCAGGTACTTTAATGAGCATGTAAGGAAGAAATATTGCTCGGCGATCTTTTCATTGTTTAGGAGTTAGAAAAGAGCTTAACAGAAACTCCCTAAGTGCCTTTTTCGTAAAGGACTTGTCCGACCCAAAAAAGGGATAAAATTATACCGAACAAAAGGAATGGCCAGGCAAGGAGGAAGTGTTCAATCAAGGGTCAGTAATGATGACCAAGAACGAGGGTAGGGGGGAACACTGGTGGGCCTCCTTGCGGGGTGAATGAAATGGTGGAAAAATAATGAAACATTTGCAGTATGATAGGAGTGAATGGCTCATGTAAAAGTGTGGAACAATCCGATGGCGGCCGATGTGGTGCGCAAACCGAGGCAGCAAGGTGTCGGGACACAATGTTGAAATTGTACCAGGTGAGAGCGATAAATGATCTCAAGCATCATCACGAGCTCGGAAAAATGAATTCGGCGATATAAAGAGTGTTAAAAATGGGTAACGGTCGATGTGGCACGTATACCGAGGTGATGGGGGCATTCTGGAAAAATACCCAAAAAATCGGGGGGTGAGAGCGAGAAATGATCTCAAGCATCATCACCGGCTCGGAAAAATGAATCTGATGATATAAAATATGTGAAAAATGGAGAACGGCCGATGTGGCACACAAACCGAGGTGACTAGTGGCATCTGAAAAATGGGCAAAAAATGATGGGGCAAAAATAATGCAACGAGGTGACCATCATGACGGTCTCGTTGCGCTGATTCCAATGGTGGAAACGGTTCGAAAAATGGACTCCGTATGGGGTCAGAATGGCCAAAACAAGAAAAAGTCAACTGACTATAAATAGTGAGTGGGTCCAACATGACATGTGTCATTTGTACTATTTGACTTTGACTTGTGATCAGAGTGGACCAGAGCTGAGGTGGAATTTCTGGACGATCCAACCAGCCGATTTCAGATCCGGGAGATACAGGTACTCCGTCAAACTCATACCTGCATGTTTTTTAGGGTCGGGGGTTGGGTAGTGGGTCCCAGGGTTAGTTGTACGGTCCATGTGGGGTGGACCACAGGTTAGGGGGACGAAACCGCGGTTGGAGACCGCGAGTTTCGGGGTGAACCACGCAGTTGGGGACTACATGTTTCTCGGCTGGATACACGGTCTAGTACCGCATGTTCCAGGGAGGAACACACGGTGCCAAACCGCGGGGTTAGGTCGAATAGACGCGGTTAAGGACCACGAGTGTAGGCCTGATAGTCGCGGTCGAAAACCACGGCAGGAAGCCCCAAAGCCGCGGTTTTGGGCCGAGCTATGAGGGTCTTCTGGGGGGAGGGGAAGGGCTTATTTTTTGGACATGAGTCTGATGAGTCTACTTTGTGTGATTGACAGGATGCCGTAGGTGATATGGAGAGAGCGGGAGATCCCTGATGAGATCGTGGCCGTGATCCAAGGGGATCGCCATGTGCGATCTATGCTGGGACTGTGCGGACTACTAAAGTTCGCATAGACACCCATGATACGGTCAGCAGTATTGCTGTTGAATCGGCTGATCAGCTTCTGGGAGCCAGACATACAGGCTTTCCAAGTACAGGGTGAGAGGGTGGACCTCACCTTGACCGATGTATACTTTCTGATGGGGTTGCCCTGTCTAGGCAGGGTGGCCGACACACAGCCACGGGTCAACGCGAACATAGACATGGAGGACATGCTAGAGAGGTGCTGTGGTCCAGAGGCACGGGTGCATAGGAATGCACTCATGGTGAGGGACCTGCAAGAGCCATCAGTGCAGGCCATGGCAGCATGTGTGGTTCGGGTATTAGGGTCCCAGTCACCTAAGAAGGTGTCAGGGGGCTAGATGCAGATGATAGAGCACTTACTGGATGGGGTGTATTACGCGTGGGGCCAAATGTTCCTGACCTACGTTCAGCGGCAGCTGACAGCAGCGAAGGAAGCTGGCAAGGGATTTTGTTATGGTTCTTTCTTGTGTGCCTTCTTTATGGAGAGGGTACCCACACTGCGACCGCGGGTGCCGGTCAGAGCAGGAGGTTTGAGGGAGCCACGGATGGTGCGGTGGGGCGAGATGATGCGTCGCCATGGTGGCGGCGACGTGGGTAGGTATTTTACACAGGAGTTGTACCTACAGTGGCTCCAGATACCATTGACACTGGACGACTTCCCGTATAGGGACATGGACTACACGGGAGATCCAGAGGTGCCACGAGCACCAGGACAGGCATGGGGACCCGATGGTACGTATGTTGTTGCTTGCATATTATGGATGTCAAGTTTTATATATATGATAGTAGATTGATATACTGTGACTGACATATGGGTGATCTGCAGATGTGGGCCCGAGGCCGCCTCCAGGACATGTGGCATGGAGGGGGATTGTGGCCATTCCAGCTCTGCCTGGGCGAGGGGAGGTCCGTCGCCGCGATGCGGAGGGGACACTGGAGTCGGTACGGGCACTACTAGACCGTTTGTTGATAGGGGTGACCGACGAGGGATGGCGGGATGTCGATCCGGACGTGGTTTAGGATTGCATGAGGGCACCTAGAGAGTTCAGATCCATAGCGATCCGGGTGGCGATCTTGGTGGACTGGGCACGGGCACAGGAGCCCGTAGGAGATGAGGACTTGCCGGAGGAGGAGCAAGGGGAGGACTCAGAGGCCGCCGATGCAGGCAGTGATGCAGGATACAACTCTCATTAGGGAGTGCAGGGGACTCCCCCTGAGTTTTGTAGCTATGGCATGTATTTTGATGAGGCTTTAGGGATGTATAGCCATTTGTTGTATAGCTGAGTACAGGGGTATTTAGGACATGTATAGCACTGAACATGTATTTTTTGATATATATATATACGCACGTGGATGCACCTTTTTGTATGATGTTGTTTTAGTTGTACGCACGTGGATGCGCTTTATGATTTGTGATATGGATGCAAGTAGGCTAGGATGTTGGGCATGTGGATGCCCCCTTGTGTATCTTATGTGATGCAACATGATGTATGTATGATTAGGCACGTGGATGCCCCTATGAATATGAATGTGGTTTATGTACATGGATGCAAATGTTAATGCAATGCAATCTTTTTTGGGTTTTTAAATATTTTTATGAGATGTTATGGGATGATGATGCATGATGTTACATGGTGTGATTGATATGCCAATCTAGGATGTTGTTTGCCATTTGATCTGCGACACTATTTTGGGCTCTTGGGACATGTGTGAATGTTATGGATTCAAAGTGTCGACTGAGTTGTTTTGCGTGCAGGAATTTTCTAAAAAGGCAGGGATCACGCACTTGGTAGCAGTTGTTGAGCTGGGAGTCAAGGAACACATGAAGGTGACATATGCCCATATGGAGGGCAGTAGTCAGGAGATCGGTCACAGCATCATACTCTGCCTGGTTATTGGTAGCAGCGCCTATACATATTCCGTCAAGGTGAATCATCTCGTTGGAAGGGGAGTACAAGACCCATGCTGCAGAAGCCAGGTTGGGAGACCAGCGGCTTGCGCCGTCAGCAAAGCCAGTGTAACAAAGTGGAAGATGGTCCATCTGTGATCATGCAGAAATGATGAATGTAAGATGATGGTAAAAAAAGGTGAAAAACAAAAAGAGAGCAAACTGTACAATGCAGACCAATGAGGCCGCGGTTTCATTTATGGGTAAAAATGCTTAAGATACAACCCATTATGGGGGTTGCGCAAAGGATGGCCTTCGGAGTCGGCTAAGATGTATGCCCCCTTGCCGAGGCAGGTCTGCACGATGTAAGGGCCTTGCCACATGGATTCAAACTTCCCTTTGCTAGTTTTGTCGTGGGCTTGGTCATAGGCGAGGACGAGGTCCCCTTCATGGAAAGTTCGAGGGTGAACATGTTTGTCATAACCGGCTTTGGAGCGGTTCTTGGTAGCTTCGATGTTCTGGAGAGTGGCACGACGGTCTTCATCAGCTTGTTCGAGTGTCAGCAAATGCTACTCGAGGGGGGAAGTGTCGGGGAGAAGCTCAACGGCGATATGTAAGGCAGGAATCTGACACTCGATGGGGAGGACAAACTCTACACCGTGAACTAAATGAAATGGGGTAAAACCAGTGGCGGTCTTAGTGGATGTATGGTAAGCCCATAAGGTAGGGAACAACATGTGGTGCCAATTGGATTTATGCTTGTCAACAGTTCGTTGAAGGATGGTTTTGAGGATTTTGTTAATGGCCTCTACTTGACCGTTCCCTTGGGGGTAGTAAGCAGAGGAAAATTGGTGCTCAAATTTGAGGAGGGTGGATAACTCATGCCAGATGGCATCTTCGAAGTGTGAACCATGGTCTGAGACCAACTGTTTAGGGACCCCGAATCGAGTGATAACATGGTTGAAAAAGAAATGGGCAGCAGTGTCAGCGGTACAATTGAAGGTAGGCATGGCTTTCGCCCATTTGGTGAAGTAATCCACGTCGACAATGATATACTTGTGGCCGTTGGAAGACGGGGGTCTACACTCCATGAAGTCAATGGCCCACTTACAAAAGGGACCAACAGTGACGATTGGGTGTAACGGAGTAGGTGGTGTCCGGGCCTTGGGGGCAAAATGTTGACAGTTATGGCAATGCTTGACCGCAGTGATGCAGTCGGTGAAAAGTGTGGGCCAGAAGTATCCAGCACGAACAACCTTTTGGGCAGTGGCCATCCCTGAGAAATGGCCTCCGCAGGCACTGCTATGACAGTCATTAAGGACATGTTCGGCTTCCTCGTGTGTAAGGCAATGACGAAGAATTGTGTCAACCCCTCGTTGGTAAAGGACATCGCCTAAGAGGAGATATCGAGAGGCCTGGTGACGAATACGACGGCGTCCATTACGGGTAACTTTGGGTCTGAACTTCTGCATGCGCAGGTATAACAAAATATCACCGTACCATGGGTCATCAGACGAGATAGTGAACAGGTGATTGTCGGGTAACTCATCGGAGATTGGTTTGGCTAGGAGAAGGGAGGAAGATCAGTAATGAGCTGGGCAAGCGCGAGGGCTTTAGTACTCTCAGGTGTTCAGAAAGTAAGGTCATATTCCTGGAGGATAATGACCCATTTAGCAACACGACCTTGCAGGAGCCGCCGGTTTAGAAGATAGACCATGGGGTTAGAGTCGGCGACGACTGTGGTATGACTCATTAAGATGTAGTGTCACAATTTTTGGACGGAAAAGACCACTGCTAGGGCTAGTCTCTCCTCATAGGGGTAATGTAGGGGTGGGCCAAACAAGGTCTGGCTGACGTAGTAAATGACATGCTCTTGGTGAGAGGCATCTTCTTGAACCAAGACTCCGGACACGGCATGCTCGGATGCCAAGACATATAGGATGAAGTCCTGAGAGAAATCTGGAGGGGAGATGAGAGGGGCTTGTGTGAGAGATTTCTTGAGGGCTTCGAATGCAGCTTCTGCTTGCTCATCCCAGACGAAGGGTATGTGGGTACAGAGCAGGCGTAAGAAACCGTGAACGGTAGTGGCGTAATCAGGAATGAAGCATCGAAGGAAATTGGATCGCCCCTGCAGACTTTGGAGCTGCCGGAGTGTGCGAGGAGAGGGAAGGTCTAATATGGCTTGGACTTTCAGAGGATCAATAGTAATTCCTTTCTGGGAAACAATGAAACCCAACAATCGGCCTGCCGGAACGTAAAAGACACACTTGTGTGGGTTCAAGCGGATTTGATATTTACGACAACGCAAAAAAACTTGCCGAAGTTCGTTAAGGTGGTCCGATCGTTTTCGGGAACGAGTTGTAAGGTCATCTAGGTAGACTAGCAAGATATGGACCAAGTAGTGAAAGCAATAGGTCATGGCCCGCTGGAAGGTGGCACCAGCATTTTTGAGGCCGAAAGGCATGACGCGATAGGAAAAGGTGCCTCATGGGGTAGTAAAGGCAGTTTTGTACTGGTCTTCCTTACGGATCTGAATCTGGTTGTATCCGGAAAAACCATCCATGAAGGAGAGGACTTCATGCCCCGCACATGCATCGATGAGTTGGTCAATAAATGGCGTGGGGAAATTGTCCTTGGGACAAGCACGGTTTAAATCTCGGAAGTCAGTGCATACTCGGATGGTGCCTTATTTTTGTTAACGGGAACGGGATTTGAAACCCAAGTGGTATAGGCAATAGGATAAATGAACCCTTCCTTGCACAGTTTCTCAATCTTGGCTTTGACAGCTGGGAGCTTTGAGGGATGAATGGGGCGCTGTTTCTGACGAACGGGGGGTACATCAGGCCATGTGTCAATGTGGTGCTCTATAATGGCGGGGTCAAGACCGGGCATCTCGGTATAGGACCAGGAAAAGACATCACGGAATTCTCGGAAGAGTTTTCGGTACTCCTCAATCTCATGTTCACTGCAGGAGGCTCCTAAGGCAATGCATTCATTGACGCCAAGTGGGTCAGAGATATCTATGTGGATGACGGGTGAGATGTTGGCCATGTTACCTTCCTCGAAGGCGTCAAGAGTAGGAATAGGGTCCTTGAACCAGTCAACCTTGGTGGGGAGGAAGTCTTTGGATTCAACCGCGAATTAGGTGGCTGTGCTAGAGGAGGATTTGTCAGGAATGAAGCAGGAACGGTGGTGCATGTCATCCCAAGGATAATCTGGGGCAGTGAGAGCCTCGAGAATCTCCTCATCGGTACGAAAAGTTTGTGTCGTCAAATCGGTTGACGAGGGGGTAGTGGTTGAAGAGATCATATAGATGGTATTAACCTCTCCTGAAGGGGAAGAGATCGGGGGGTAGATCTCCTCAATGGTGGGGGGTGCCGTCTCAAGATCCATATTGTTCATCTCATAGAGAGCCGCTCTGTAATCCAGGAGATCGGGACAATGATGGGAGTAATGCCCATAAACACCGCATATGGCACAGGGGTGGTTGGTACACAGGGATTTGTCTTTGGGCTTGGGGCTGGGGTTTAGTTCGACAACTGGGATGTTGGGGTCGTCGTCGAGCATCTGCATGTGTTTCTGTAAGGCTGGTAACTGTGGACACTGATGGGTCGCATGGCCTAACTCATCGCACAACGAGAATTTGGGAGGAACGCAAAACACTGGAGGGTTTTTGACTGTCTTGGGAGGTGGGACAGCAGTGTAAGGTTGTGGCCCTCTGCCCCCAGTGGGTTTGGGAGTAGGAGGGGGAGTCGTGGAGGACGAAGGGGTAGAGACACCGGGGGGTGGATAAGTGGTAGGAGCCATGGGTTGCACCGGTTGGAGGATGATGCTTGGTGTCAGCAGGGGAATGGGAGGCGAAAGGTACCAGACGGGTAATCCCAAGGTTAACCCAGGGAGGCTAAGGGTAGCCATGACCGGGGCGCTTACTACTCCCGATGGAGGGACTAGGAAGGGGATTGTATGGATAGGTGTAACACCAATGTGGCTAGGTACCAATGGTGGTTTAGGAAACAAGGGTGGTTGATTGTTAGGTGGTTGGTTATCGTGGGACAAGGTACATAAGTCAGACACTTCGGGCGTAGATGACGGGGGAGGAATGGATTGGAAGGTGGAGGTCATCGGCGCGTCTGAGTAAACTCCAGGTCCCGTAGAGGAAACGAACGAGGTGGTGGCACGAGAAACAGGTTGTTCAACCATGGGGAGAACATTCTCGAGTGCCGCGGGAGCACTGGGATCATAGTAGGTGAGCTGGTCAACCTTGACCACGCGTCCCTCATGGGGGAACATCATGGTGCGAAAAATGGAAGAGGCAACCGCCCACATGGCATACATGTAGCTGCGGCCAAGTAAAAGGTTATAATCTAATTGGGCATTGATTACCTCGATGTCGATGAGGACGGTTTTGCCACCTAACTGGACGGGGACATTGGGTAGGAGGCCTTGGGGCTAGGCCGACCGACTGTCGTAGGCACGTAATTCAGTGGTGGACTGCTGGAGAGTAGGGGATCCCAACTTCTGCCATACGAATGTAGACATAACGCATGTGGAGGCACCTTCATCGATGATGCATCGATGGATGACAAGATTCTGAATGGAAACAGAAACTTGGAATGCTAAAGAGGAAGGCAGGTGTGGTTCGGATTGGTCCAAATCAAATGCCATCAAATTCGAATCATGTGGGTCAATCGCCCCAATGGCAGATAGTAGAGTCTTGCGCTGAGAAGGGCAGTTTTTCAAGACTTCTAATGCAGACATGGCTGCGGGAGATTGGGCTAAGTCATCGACGATGTTCTAGTTTGACGCAGCCCGTGCATTGGGGTTATTGTTGATACGATGAAGCAGGAAACGTGGTGCTTTGGGAGTGCCCTCTAGTGGAGGCGGGGGTATGCGTAATGCTTGATCAGTGGGATGAGCGTTGGGGGTTTTCTCAACAGGAGGGGCTTCAGTAGTGGATCCATATTGGTTCCGATGAGTCTGGAGGTTGATGTCAGTGGATGACATCATTAACAAGTGGTGGGTTCCCGAGTCAAACATGGGTTGATCGGGAGCAGCGTACGTGATCTGTTGTTGGGGTTGCACGTTGGCTTGAGGGGGAGCCAACGGCTGAGCGTTCACTACGCCTTGGGTTGGTAAGGGGTTTTGCAGAACCAAAGGAGGCTGCTGAGGCTGAGGGGGGTTAGGTGGCACCGGAGGAGCTACATGCCCTTAGCAATGGGCATCATCAACCTAAAGTTGTCGAGCTCGCTCCAAGTGTGGGCAAGCATGTGTGTAGTGGCCATAGACCCCGCAAATAGAAGAAGGATGGTTTGTTCGTAGATTGGGGTTTTTAGCTTGCCTGGGCGGGCGATCAGGGTTTTGGTTAGCAGGGGCCGCATTATTATTGTCGGGGGGGTTCACCAGTTGACCAGCTTGGTCTGCAGGTTGGTTGTTCCCACGATTACGGCCCTTGATGTGGTTTTGTTGGCCCTGGTTGCATTGGTTGTTCTGGTTTTGCTACGGGTTTTGTTGGGCGTAAACTTGCCCTTGGACAGCAGGTGGATTTTGAAGTTGTGCAGGTGCGGGAGCAGGCTGCGGGGGATGATATGTAGGTGGAGGCTGCGCAGGTGCAGTAACTTGAGGGGGTTGCTGATATGGCTGCGGAGCAGGTTGTGGGTTTTCTGCAGGGGCCGCCTATGGCGGGTAATAAGCGGGTTGTGCTTGTGAAGGTGCAGGAGCTGGGACAGCCTGCTGGTGGTAGTAGGGCTGAGGTGCGACCGGGGGGGCATAAGCAGGAGTCGCATGACCGAAGCACTGAGGAGGACATGAGGGTCCATGGTGGTGGTGATGGGTCATGGGAGCATACGAGTTGGTTGCTCCAGACTGTGAGGTAGCCCGCGAAAGGTCGGGGCCAAGGGTAGGACGTGCTATAGAAAATGGTTGGGGATGCGAAGAAACATGGCCAATGATGCCGTCTGCAGCGTGGGTTGCCCCCGACGCATCGTGCTGGGAGGACTCGCCACGAGGGGCGTCAGGCATAATGGTATAAAGGTAACCCGACTGGGCGTAAATGAGGTCGAACTGTTGGGCCTTAAGGATGGCCTCTTCTTTAGACTGGGGTCTTTCTGATGCCACATCCTTAGCAATGACAGGTAGAAGGGATTTGAGGAACCAATCTAGGAAGATACGGTCGTCTAATTTGATCTTGCATAAGCTACGATGTTGACGCCACTCATGGATGTGGTCCGTGATATGGGTAGCCGTGTTTTGTCTGCAGGATAGGAGTATCTCAACGCCCACGTCGTAGCAGACAGGAAACTGGAAGAACTGCAGGAAGGTCGAGGCAAGGGAAGCAAAGGTGGCGTGGGTCCCATGGGGTTGCTCGATATACCACTTAGCTGCAGAGCCAGTGAAGGTGCGCTGTAAGAGACGGAGGTGAACAGAGTCATCCACTATGGAGTTAGAGGAACACCATAAGTGGAAAGACATGATATGGTTTTGTGGGTCCTCACCTGCCTTTCCCTCGAACTTAGGGATGTCAGAAGGGAGCTTGGTAGGCATATGAGGCCACGCAGGGTCGTGTCGGATAGGGTCATTGGTCAATCTAGCTAAGTCAGGTAGGTTGAGGCTAGCCATGAATGGAAAATTGGAAGAAGGATGTGACACAGTAGTGGGTTGGACCAGGTTGGGGCCCATGCCCCCAAGTGGAGGGATAGGATTTGGGATGGTTCCCCCAAGTAGGGGAACGGAGGTAGTATAGGATGGGCCTGCACCACCATGGGTAGTGTGAGCCACTGATGGAGTGGGGATAGGTATTCCCGCTGCGATAATAGGTGTCGTGAGGGGAGCGGTAGATGGGGGCCCCATGGAGGGCATACCCAAAACAGGTGTAGTAACTGGTGTAGTGGTGGATGTGCCGCCAATGGTCCCTATAACAAAAGGAGTGGAAGTCGTGCCAGCCATGGGGCTAGTAGGGGCAGTGTAAATAGGGTTCTCAGACTCTTCGTCAGAATCGAAGGTAAAGTAAGGAGCGTCAATATCTGGTGAGGGGGTCCTATGTCGCTGACGTTTGGAGTCAAGTGACAAGGCTCTAGATCTGTGATGAGTGGTATCAAGGGATGATGATCTGAATCTATGATGGGTGGTGTCAAGTGAACCATGCTGTGGGGGCTCACCCCTGAGGCACCGAGAATGTCTCGGGGACTCAATGGTGACAGATGGTGTCAAATCTATGTGGGTTGAGGTGAGTAGAAAAATAGCTCAAAAATCCTAATGCAACCGAGTGTGCAGAAGGAGAGCTAAAAAACAAGGCACTCAGGCCAACAACCAACTCAAAACACCTACTGTAACAGCTGTGCTACAATAAGTGGAGTATCAACAAAGATGGTTAGAATACCAACAAGCAGCAGGTTTCCTAAAAATAAAAAATGGTGGACTCACTAGACCAAAGGGAGGTAAGGGAGCATGCAAACACCTAACTAAAAGTATTCTGACTCAACTAGACATATCCTCTGCAAGGTGATGAAATCCAAGTCAGACAATATGAATAGGAAAGCCAAGTGGCTATGATATCCCCCTACCAGGAGGGACACCGGGTAGTCAATCCTAGAAGAATGGCAACTAAGATACCCCGTTCATGACACGTCCAGAAAGGTGAATCTTCTGTTTGGTCCTTTAACCGCAATACCCTTATACAGGGATATCCCGAGAACTACGAAAGGTAGCCCTTCTGTTACTGAATGGAGTGCGGTATTCCACTCAGGCCTCCGGAACCAGTCTCCCGACTTCAACCCTCCTAAGGGAGAGGCCCTCTGATAAACTGGTCGTGACCGTGCCAAAAAGTACTAGGGGATTTTGGTTCCCTATTTGGACAACAACTATGTCTCAAGTGTAAGTAATCGAGGGGTGTTATTGGAAGCCTATCCCCCCGATCCTACCTAACTACAAAGATTCTTTTGTGTTCCTCAAGTGGGGTTAGAATATTGGTTGAGTTAGGTACTCTTTAAGGATCACTGGAATTATGTGACAGAGTGTGTTCTAGTGAGGTGATGAACCCAAAATAGAAGTGCCACAAGGGGGGCAACTTCTAACTATCAATAATACTGAAATTGAAACTTTAACTTGCAAAATTTTCTGAATTAAAAATACTGAAATTTTAAAAAGATTCTGTAAAGGGAACATAAATTATGTTGCAGAAAAGGCTGTAGGGAAGTGGGGCTGTAGGTAGGACAGATGGCTGTTCAGATGCAGAAAATATTGCAGCAAAAGGGGCTAGGATCAAATTAGGGAAAAAATGCAGAAATCAGACCGCGGGTCTGTGGTGAATCAGAACAGGCGGACCGCGGGTTTAAGGAAAACAGACGCGGACAGGTTGCGGCTATCGGGCCAACAGGCGCAGTCGGGACGTAGGAAACGGGGAAAAAGATGCAGTCGGGTCGCGGGAAAAAGGCTGACAGACGCAGTCGGGACGCTGGAAAGAGGATCACAGCCGCAGTTGGGACGCGGGAAAATGGCCGACAGGCGCAGTCAGATCGCAGTAAATAGGATGATTAGCCGCGGTCGGATCGCAAGTAACAGACTTGAATCCGTCGGCAGGGCCTCGGAAACAGTCTGAGAGCCGCGGTCGGGTCACAGGTAAAGGCCTGAAAGACGCGGTCGGGACACGACTGCAGAGGGAAAAGACGCGGTGTACGGCGGCCGAAAGGGACAACCGAAAGGAATTTTTTTTTTAAACGAAAACCAGAAATTCAAATCTAGGGGAGTCGCCAAAACTGTAGCTAGAGTTTTACCCCTAGCTTGTGCAAATGAGCACCTACTAAGGAGAAGGGACTCCTTAGTAGCAGTTCAGTAAATGGAAATTAGTAAGGTAAAAAAGAAATGTAAAACTACTCTAAAAATGTGCATGAAACATAAACAACAAATTTAAATAATGGTTTTTGTATTGATACTACCTCCAATGTGGAGGTTGATGAAGCCCTTGCAATATCCAAGAGGGTTGCTCCAAGCTCCAATGTGCTCCTTCTCTTTCTCCAATGGTGGAAATGGGCCAAAAGGGGCTCTCAAGGTGAAAGTGGCTCAATGGTGAGCTAGGGTTTCAAGAGAGATTTTGGCAGAGTAAGGGTACTTGTGATTGTGGATGTGAAATAAGGGATCTCCATCACCTATTTATAGTTTTTTGGTGGTGGAGTGCTGACCCATGGTTTTGGGAACCATATGGTTTAGGGCAGCTGTATAGGGTTTTTTCCTCCTTTTCCTCATTATTTTATATTTTTTATTCCCTTTTTAGGGGATTTTTGCTATTTTAGAGGAACTTTGGATATTTTTGGAGGAAAAGGGGGTTTTTTAGCCTTTTTGAGGCAATTTTGGTGGTTTTGTGGCCTTTTGGAGGCATTTTAGTGGGATTTTTTGGGTTTTTAAGGGAAATATGGTAGGAAAATGGACAAATGAGCCATGTAATGTGGTAGATGAGGGAGTGAACACTTTTTGGGTGTTAACAAGACCACCCTATTGGGGGTCGGCCATGTGGGTCAAAGGGTTATTAGACCACCCTAGTGGGGGTCGACCCAGTCAGCATTATGTTAAGTGGTTAAGTTGAGGCCGACCTAGTTGAGTAAAGGTCAAGTCAAGTTAGTGTATAAATAGAGAGTGTGTCTCTCTCATTTTACACATTCTATTCTCTCACTCACACTTTGGAGAGTGGCACACTTGTGGAGGAGGAGGCTCTGCTGCTAGGAGAAGACTATCTCTTGTATTCTGGTTGTATCCTTGCTCTATCTATCTCTGAGGAAGTTATTGGGGTTTTTCACCTTTATGGCTTTCCCCAAGTAAAGTCTGTGTCTCTTGTGTGCTTGCATTATTTTGTCCATGATCGATATGCTGTAGATTTGCTGTACATGTTGTTCTCTCAGTTAAGATCCTAAATCAGATTGAAGTAAATTCTGAAAATTTAACAAAAAGACTATATGCACTTTCACAGATTTGATCCTACCTTAGCTGATTCAAATCACGGGTTCAAGGATCATTCTCATACTGTTGGATTTGTTCTCATCACATTCGATCTGAAGAGCAAGTACAAACACATGTTTTTTGAGCATGATCCACTTCTTCCCAGGAAGAAGATACCTCCAGACATATGACCAAGCATCACACCTGCTTGAGTTTGGAGCATTTATTTTTATGTGTGCCTTACAGTCTATTTTTTGAGGAGAGGGTATGTTTCCCATGAAATTTTCCCACTTCCTTGGTTTATTGACTGTTATTAGTCATTGTATTGGGTGACCTTGGTCTTAATTACCAGGGCCTAGGATGGAATAAGGGGGGGTGTTAGGATATTTCTATACTCCATCCTAGTCCCAACAGTATTTTGATCATTTACATTTTCAGTCATGCATGCACCTTTAGGGTTTGCATGCATTCTAGGGTTTGCATGCATCCTAGTCATCAGTCCAACACCTAGCCCTTAGTTAGC
This sequence comes from Larix kaempferi, assembly GCA_027924585.1. Classification (NCBI taxonomy): domain Eukaryota; kingdom Viridiplantae; phylum Streptophyta; class Pinopsida; order Pinales; family Pinaceae; genus Larix; species Larix kaempferi. Next base: position 36,579,796 of record BSBM01000106.1, read on the forward strand.
CAGCCCCTAGGAGATTCTCACTATTCAGTTTTAGCCCTCTAGTTGCTTAATGCGCCCTTCTTCCTTGATTTTAGGAAGCAACTCGACCTTCTTCACCTACCAATCCAGTTGTCACTCAGTTACACTTAGTTACACTCAGTTACACTTAGTTACAATCAGTTATACTCAGTTACACCTACCAAACTCAGTTTGACTGATGGTTGACAGTTACTTGAGCATTGATGACTCCATTGATGATGATGAAGACTTCCAGTTGTGCTCCGATGATCATGAGGACACCTAGTTGTGCTATGATGACACTCTATTGATCTTATGATCACTCTGAGAGGCTAATTCGAATTGCCACATTGGGCATTCGAATCCTCTCTACCATTGTACTATTTATTTGTCCATATTGTGATTAATTAACTAGTGTGTGTGAAGTATTTTTGCTTCTATCTGAGTTCTACTGTATTATTATTCTATTGCTCATTATACTGCATTGACCACTCTTCTTTTATTTTCTTGCTTAATCATAATTACTCTTGTGAGGTATACATCATCTCTTAGATCTACTGTGAGGATTTTCACACATATATCGTGGAAGAAAAACCGAAGATTCAAAGATACTTGAGCTATCTACCTTTCAATATTAAGGACAGAATCAAGTATGACAATCCAAAGACCTTGGAAGAGGCTATGAGGAAGGCAGTTTTCTGTTATGACACTAATCGGAAAAGAGAAGGAATGTCAAACTGGAAAATTCATAAACCCAACAATTTTGAGCTGAAAAAGAAAAATTGCAGGTTCAGTGGGAATTCCGGTTTCCAAAAGAAAAAATTTCAGAATCAGAATTTTCAAGGAAATAATTTCAGAAACAGTCAACAACAGAATTCTACAGCACCCAGAAACTCTCCCAATAATACTAGGACCAATGAACAAAAGGCACCTATAAAATGTTTTGAGTGTCAAGGTCCTCACTATGCATCAGAATGTCCCAAGAGGAAGCAGACAACTAACAACATTCACTCTATTCATACTGAACCTATTGTTGGAGACGTGGTGAGGGAGATGCCCAGAATCAATGCAACACTCGACAACAGACAAGCAGATCATCAAATCTCTTGGTAGAGATTGAAGGTATGCTACAAAATTTCCTGTTACTGTTTTAATTGACCCAGGTGCTAGCTTAAGTTATATATCACCAGATATTGTGGAAAGTCTTAAATTAAAAGCAAAAAAGTTCAGTAAATCTTGGTTAGTTCGACTGGCAACAAGAACAAGGAGGAAAGTATCAGATTTTATTGAAAGTTGTGCTTTATCCATGAATCAATTAAAGACACAAATCAAGTTGAATATTTTACCTTTAGGATCCTATGATATTATAATCGGAATGGACTGGTTAGAAGCCCATCATGTCATTCTGAACTGTTATGAAATTTTTTTTACATGTTTAAATGATGAAGGAAAAATTGTAGAAGCAAAAGGTATTCCAAGAAAGGTAACCCTTAGACAGATTTCAGCAATACAAGTTAAGAAGGTAGTTAGGAAAGGATATCAATTGTTTGTAGTAAATGTAGTAAATGATGAGTCTATTTGTAAAGAGGACAAGCTGGAATTAGAAGACATACCTGTACTAAAGGATTTCAAAGATGTTTTTCCTGAGGAGATTCTAGGATTACGACCTCCTAAGAGAGATTTAGACTTTACCATTGAGTTAATACCAGGAGCAGTACCGAATTCTAAAGCTCCATATAGGATGAATATACTGGAATTAAACGAATTGAAATCATAGTTGAGGGAACTTATTTGTTAAGAAGAAACCCAGCGTGTCTCCTTGGGGAGCACCTGTTATATTTGTTAAGAAGAAAGATGGAACCCTAAGACTGTGCATAGATTATCTCCAGCTTAATAAGATGACAATCAAGAATCGATATACGTTGCCCCACATAGACGATCTATTTGATCAACTGCGTGGAGCAACGATATTTTCAAAGATTGATCTAAGGTCAAGATATCATCAAGTGCGGGTTAAGGATGAAGATATTTTCAAGACAGATTTCAGAACTCGATATGGACATTACAAGTTCGTAGTCGTGACATTTGGCTTGACTAATGCCTCGGCTGTATTTATGTGTTTGATGAACAATATTCTACACAAATACTTAGATAAGTTTGTTGTTGTGTTTATATATGACATTTTAGTGTAGTCTAAAAGAAAAGAAGAGCATGATGAACATCTTCGGATTATCTTACAGGTTCTGAGAGATCATCAACTATACGCTAAGTTTAGTAAGTGTGACTTCCACAAGGACAAAATTCAGTATTTAGGACACATAATTTCTAAAGAAGGAATCTCGGTTGACTCCGATAAGATAAAGGCCATTAATGACTGGCCGGTTCCTAAGGATGTGTCGGATGTAAGATCATTTATGGGTATTACTAGATATTACATAAAATTTATAGAGGGTTTTTCAAAGATTGCAAACCCCATAACCTCCTTGCAGAAGAAAGGGAAGAAATTTGTGTGGGATCAGAAATGTACAGACAGTTTTAAGAAGTTAAATGAATTATTGACTACAACACCTATTCTGAGGATAACGGATTGTAATAAGGATTTTATAGTGTGCACAGATGCTTGTAATGACGAAATCGGTGGAGTCCTAACACAAGAAGGGCATGCTGTGGCATAAGAATCTAGAAAGCTAAAAATACATGAGAAGAATTACTCTACTTATGATTTAGAGTTATTAGCAGTAATTCATGCTTTTAAAATGTGACATCACCACCTTATTGGCAGAAAATTTACCTTATTAACAAACAACATGGGTCTGAAATATTTATTAGATCAAATAAATCTAAATGCTAGACAAGCTAGAGGGTTAACTTTCTTAAGTGAGTATGATTTCGAAATTCAGCATATTAAAGGGAAAGAGAACAAGGTGCTGATGCATTGAGTCGTAAAGCAAAACTAGATTTTATTTTAGCCATTAGTACTTACTCAACAGATTTAGAAAATTAGATCCTTGAAAGGAGTGAAACGGATGAAGAATACATAAAATTAAAGGAAAATATAGCAAATAACAGTTTTGAAAATTCTATGGCAGATTACAGAATGAAGAAAAATGGACTATTGCTATACAAAAACAAATTGTATGTACCTAACATACCAGAGGTAAAAATTCTAATTTTAAATGAGATGCACAAAATCCATTACTTTGGCCATCTAGGTTATCAGAAGACCATTACTATGCTAAGGAACTAATACTATTGGCCCAAAATGAAAGATGAAGTAGTAGAGTACATAGCTAAATGTTTGGATTGTCAAAATGTGAAAGTTGAACACCAACATCCTGCCGGATTATTGCAACCATTACCTATTCCAAGTTGGAAATGGTAAGTGATAAGCATAGACTTTATTACTGGACTACCCAAAAATCAGAAACAAAATGATTCTATCATGGTGATAGTAGACAAACTGAGCAAAGCAACACACTTTATACCTGTGAAAACTACTCATAAGGCTCCAGACATTGCAAAAATCTTCATGAAACAGATTTTTCAACTACATGGTATACCGAAAGTGATAATTTCATATCGTGACTCTAAGTTTACTGGAAACTTTTGGAGGTCTTTGTTTAAAGGGTTGAATACAACCTTAAATTTCAGCACAGCATTTCATCCACAAACAGATGGACAAATAGAAAGGGTGAATCAAGTTTTGGAAGACTTACTGAGAATGTATGTTAAGGATTAACATGGTAAGTGGGAAGACTACTTGCACTTAGCAGAATTTGCATATAATAACCATTATCATGCATCATCTAGACTTAACCCATTTGAAATTCTTTATGGTAGGAAATGTGATACACCTGTTTCTTGGAATGACCTAGTAAATAGAGTTGTTTTAGGACTTGAATTGTTGCAGGAGTTAGAACTAATTGTGAAATAGGTACAAGAAAATTTAAAAGCTTCCCAAGATAGGCAAAAGAGTCAAGCAGATCTAAAAAGGACTCATAAAAAGTTCTAGGTTGGTGAACAAGTGTTTCTCAAGGTAAGACCGAAAAAGAGTTCATTGAAATTGGGAAGCTGTGCCAAGTTGGCACCCAAGTATTGTGGTCCTTTCAAAATATTGTCCAGGGTTGGACTAGTGGCATACCAACTGGCTTTGCCATCAAATTTAAAAATACATAATGTTTTTCATATATCATTTTTAAAGAAGTATGTACACGATGCTACTCATGTTGTAAACTGGAATGATGTATAGGTGGGACAAGACGGCGATTTTCAGGTGGAACCAGACTATATCCTCGAAAGGAGGGAAACTCTGCTCCGGAATTGCACCATTGGGCAAGTGAAGGTGTAATGGAAGCACCTTAGCCTGGAAGAGGCAACCTAGGAGTTGGAGAGTAGTAGGCAGGCAGCATACCCAACTCTGTTTCAGGAACACTCAGAGAGTGATTGACCAACATCGAGGACGATGTTGAGATTTAAGGGGGGGTGTATGTCACCTACCCAAATTTTGAAAATATTATTTTATTGACAAAATACTTTATGTTAAATTTTAATTACAAAGTTTTGTAATTATGACCAAGTTTGGTCAAGGATGAATGTAATTACTGATTATTATTATTTAATAAATTAAAGTAGGATACAAACACCCAAGGGAACTGTTAAATGAGTGTTCACTGACCCATTAGGAGGAATGGAAACTATTAGAAGGCATGGGACAGATGGCAACAATTGCAATTCACCACTAGCTGTTGGTTATGGGACAACTACCCCTACAAATGTGGCATTATCCCCCAGGTGGAGGGAGTGAGTAGGAAGCTCATTTAATGACCAGTTAACAACTGAAAGGCCTAGGCATCCTACATAAGGAAAATTCGAATTGAGCAGGCAGCTCTTACACAATATTTTCTGAAGAAATATTCCTCATGTGCATTAGGTGATCACTGAGAGATTCGAATAGGGAGTCTATGTGACAGTGCAACTGTAATTCTGCAAATTTTTCTGAGAAGGAGAACTAGAGGTGCTGGTGCAGGTTCCTTTGACTACTAAGTCTTCAAGACTGGATAACTATTGTTACTACAAGTGGAGGTCCTAAGCTTCTAAGTTTCTTCCTCCTGGTGGTTCAGTGAACAGGCTCGAGGGTCCTAAGGCAAGTAACTTGGTTGTCTTCAGGAATTGGTTGGGTGGAACAGGCTCTTTGGGATATTTGTTTCTCTATAGTTAACCAGGTTTTAACACATATTTCATTAAATTTGGAATTAAACAGTGGATCTAGAATTTCAAAATAACTAAAAAAATCAATTTTTTCATTGTTCTTGTAATAATGTTTTTCCAATTTTAATGAAATATGTGTTTTTTGCTATTTCTATTTTGTTTACAGTTCAATGTTTTGCTTAGTAGAATTTCTCAAACTCTGTTTTGTAAAAGAATTTATTTTATTTCTGATTTATGTTCGATACTGAATGATAAAGTCTGTGAATTATTAATTAGATAATCATCTCTATATTTTTCCCATGCTGTTATCTGCATAGTACTCTAGTATAGAGAAGCAAATTAAATGATAGATGAGAGATAGGTAGATTGCCATTGATTGGACAAATAATTACAGTAATTGCTCTATTTACAATTATGTCCTATATCTAAACATAGTAAAATTTTTACTGTATAGCATCGACAGTAATATAGAACTCTTTTTTTATTTCATGAAAGAAAAATATAGTCTAACTTCTGTATCGTCATATATTTTTCTCTTATCTCTATTCATTTAAATAGAAAACAAATGCAATTAAAATCATACATATCATGTTTTCCAAGAATAGTATTTCCAAGGATTATCGTAGCTGCAAGAATTATTCACTATATAGTTTTCATATCATTATACATACTTTATTTCTTCACTGGATTTCCTGTTTGATTTCAAGTATCAAAACCTAATACACTGTAAACCCTTATTCTGTATTCATACATAATATTTTCTATCTCAAAGACAAATTGTAGACATTGTTCAAAGAATGATAACTTTTATGACTTATTAAACCCTAGACATTACTTTCCAGAACTACACTATCTTTTATTTATGATAATTTTACTATCTAAGAATTATCTAGTAGTTAGCCGAAGGCACGTTTACATATTCATGTTTAAACATTAGCTCACATCCTAACATTTAAACAAATACATCATCGAGATTTTCATCAAACCGATTAAGTCTTGGGTATAAAACCCTAGCACAAGCCCGATAGCATTCGGAGGTTTCAGGTAAGGTATCCTTTGTAAAATTGAAAACATTCAATAATAAAACTACTTCATCTATTTTTCCAAACAAGATTAACAAGAATGAGCTTGGATTATAGGCATGTTTTTCTTTTACACAGTCATACAAACCTAAAGCCTAGGCTAAAACAACCCTTGTGGTTTGGCAAAAATGCCACATATATTTTATACATCGTTTTCACTGTCATTCAACAAAATTATCGTTTCATTTCAAGAAAAACGAACCATAGTTTATAAGTACAAAGAGAACCCTTGGTTCTTGACTTCCATTTAAAAATATAACTGAAAATTACACTTTGAACCTGTCAAGGTTTCACAGTACACAGGAGTTGCCCTCATCAACTAAAAACAATAAAATAGAATCGTGAAACAACGAAGACTGTACAGGGATTTTACCCTTAAGACATTTAGCATAACAAACAAAGGTTCGGAGTCTCTATCGACAACATAACCAGGCATCAAATAGCCAATAGATAACTTAAATTACTGAGAGGTTACCCTCTGTACAATATAAAACAAAACAAGACAATTTTAAAACCTTGCTTGCGACCATCACTGTTACAAGTTGAAGATTTCCATTTCTCGGCACACAGAAAACACATCAAGGTACCTACGAGGCATGTAAGAATCACCGGAGATTACTAGGAAGCCATAGTAGCTTTTCTTTCCAAAATCGTGACATAGAAACCATCCAACGAAGAGAGCACCTCCCAAAGCGCAATGCAAGTGGTCAAAAACTGTTAACACAATTTAGAATGCAAAATCTACGTTATCAACATTCGTTCATTTACTTATTTACTTACCTTGTAGAGTGTTATTCCAAATATCAATGGAGGAACCAGAGGTCGGTTGCAATCTTTCATACACGCAGGAAAAACCAGAAGGCATTACCACCATTCAAAAGAGCCAAAGGACAAACTACCAACTACTCTCAACAGCTGATGATTATCTACCCTTCATATTACGACATCACGACTCTATGGCACGAAGCCAAGCCTGCAACATTTAAAAAATTTCTCTCATAAGTCACATGGTCGAAACCCTGGAAGAGCACCTCCTCTAAACCCTAAAAATAGCCTATCGGCCTCATTACCACATAACAATGAAGGGCCGAGAAACTTGCTAACAATACATACAACATGGATTAGGGTTACACAAACCAATGACCAAGATCTAGAGCGATCGACGGATAGAAAAGAGCCAATAGTGCTACGTTGAAAGCCAAGCAACCTCACATTAATATCTCATTAAATTCCAACAACCACAGATTTTCCAACCCTGCATTCCAAGGAACGATATGGTGTACAACGTGGAGGAGAGGCGACAGGGCATCATTAACAGCTAGAACTCTCGGCTACAATATCAATCAAAGTTCACATGGATGGACTACGTGGTATGACAACCACCCATTCCACTATGGAGTGCATTTAATTCACAAACCATAACTCTGTCAACCTGCAATTAGAAGTTAATACCCATCATTTCATCACTTTAACGTCGAGACTTGGGCGAATACATTGACATATGATATTAACACTTAGGATACAAGCTCATACTAACAGCATAGTTCAAACTATCACTTAAGCCATGATCTTAATAAGGTTGCTTTGATCATATTCGTGATTTGTATAGGATAATATCCTATGGTACTAAGGTTATAGTTAGGATTTCATATAGTAAAGCACAATATTGCTTTTGTTTTTCATAGCTTTGTATAGTAACACCATATCATATTACATGGAATATGTAGTGTAGGTATTATATAATTCCAAAGTTTAAATTAGTATCGAAATAGTCGAATATTATGCCATGCATTATGTAAATAAATAGTAGCTATAATATATATAGCTATTTCATTTCTATAGTATGTTTGTGTATTGAAATAATAAATACAATAAATAGATAGTAGTATTGTCGTAAGTAATATTTATGGTAGTAATCTCATGACGATAAGTGTAGTATCATAACATAACTCTTGGACAACATGGATAACATTAAGGAGCTTCGTAAGACAGTACTTAAACTATGAGCAAAATCCTTGTATCCATACCTTCAGTTATTGACCTCGCAAGGAAGTACTTAACATTTTACATTGACGTTGAATTGAAAAACACAAGTACTATAAATATTATGTTGTCTTGTAGATTTCTTACCTGCGGTCTACACATGGAAGCCTTAGCTAAACGTAGCTAAGTAAGCTCCAGGGTGCCTCATAGGACGCCTTTTTCAACAAACAAACAAACTGTCAGCAATCCATCAAGAATATCAAAGCAATACAAACTGTATCAGCATGTAATATTAACCAAGAACTTAAAACAAAATTGTAAACTGTACTTGTCTACATAAGCATACAAAGATCTTTCATTAAAGAGGTTAACATCCGTTTGTATCTGAAGTAGCAATTACAACTATATTTATTTGAGAATTATGATGTGTCATCGTCATTAAATTATCTTGAGAATTATGATGTGTCATCATCATTAAATTATCTTAGTTAAGATTTCAATTTAGTTTATATGTTCCGCATTAAATGATTTTGATAATTATTGCTATTATAATTTTTTTTTTTTTGGTATTTTCGGGATGTTACAAAAGGGAACCCCCTATCAAAACCCAAAGAACACCCATTGACCTCTTACACCAAAGAAATAAGCAGAGAACCAAAAACATGGCTAAGTATCAATGAATTCCAAGCCAAATGATCGAGCCGCAGTGAGAAAGATGATAAAAACAAGGCTATGTAGTTCTTCCACAATCTAAATAGGTTGAACGATCGGGATTGAAGAACATAGCTATATCAATGGCAAGGAAATGATCTGTAGCACATCGGAAAATCAACTACACTTTTCAAAAAAGTGCAGTTGAGTTTCCGACTTTCGAGTTCCACATTGCGTATATGTAATTCTTCCCAAAGCGCGAAGTCTAGTTTCCGAGTTCCGAGACCTGCATTTACGGATTGCGAATTGTGGGAACCCGATTTTTCCAAGGGCGCAAGTTCAAATTCCCAATTTCCGAGATCCGCATTGCAAAATGTGGATTCCGGAGGCGACTTATGCAAAACAATGAATATATGAGTTTCTGATTTCCGAAAACCTCATTGGAGAATGCGGATTGCAGAAGTGATATTTTTCCAAGGGTGCAGATTTGAGATTCTGATTTCTGAGATCCACATTGTGGAAGTGATATATTTCCACGGGTGCAGATTCGAATTTTCAATTTTTGAGATTCGCATTGAGGAATGTGGATTGCAGAGGCATAATTTTTCTGGGGAAAAGCAAAACAAAGTTTTCGATTTCCGACTTCCGCATTGCGAACTGCAGATTGTGGAAATGGTTTCTACAAAACTTTGAATATATGAGTTTTCAAATTCTGACTTCTGCATTGCGGACTGCGGACTGCGGAAAGATAATTTTTGTGAAGTTATGCAACGACGTTCCAAATTTCCTAGTCCCGCATTGCAGATTGTGGATTGCAGAGGTTATTTTGAGAAAGTACGTTTAGTATCCCCAACTTTCAACTTCTGCATTGCATACTGCGGATTGCGGAAGGATAATTGCATATAGAGGAAGGTTTTACAGAGCAAATTGCGGCCACAAAAATTGTAGAATTTCATAGGGGAATAGTCCAACTGTTCCACGATTGAAGGTCAATCTGAAGGCAGGAAGAAGCCATGACTTGATTAGCCCTGCAATTTAGCCTGCAACTACCCAATCTGAAGAACAAACAAAAGGTTTTCCATGGCTTGAATGCACACCGATAGTGCACAGAAGTTCCCATTAGCGCATATAATAGACCCAAAAGCAGTTGGTTCGAGAAGCTCGGCGTGAACGGCCTCATCATTTTAGTTCAAGATTGTTTTGAGTAACGACCACTTATGGTTGAATTAGTTAGAAGTTGTTTGATATTTTGTAATCCTATAAAGGTAGATTCTAAATTAGACCCAAGGGTTGGATGTCGGGATTTAGAGAGATTAAATATATGTGCATGTATTGAACTCGGCCTTTCAATTAATATGAAGACCTAATTCCGGAGCAGAGATTCTTATGATGAATGATTTGATGTCTGTTATTCTTTTGCACATGTTCTTAATTAGTATTTTCCATTAATTGTTTTCTTCTGTGGTATCTAGATCAAGACTACATGGTCTGAAATTCATATTTTATGCTTCAGATGCATATGAGTAGATACTCCACCCTTTATTCTTGAAGTTGCACTTTATAATTCATTCTTAAATGTTCTAAATCTGTGATGGAATTTGTTTCCTTTTCTGCTGCCATTTGCTGATATATTTGACTTGAAAAAGCCTCATCTACCTCACCTATGCCTCTAAAATTGTGGTCCAAATCAGTCATTTGTGACTATAAAACCACTAAAGTTTGACTCCATGCCCAATGGTGCTCCTATCCTTGACCCCAACTAGCTAAAAAAGACCTAAAAATCCTTATTTGAAGGTCTAGCCACCACTTTATATATATATAACCAGCTTATGCCAATAAAATTCTAAGTGTTGGAAGAATTGTGAAAGAGAGATCCCTCTATGTGGTTGGAAAGGCTATTTTCCATCCACCAAAGCTTGGTTTGAAATAGTTACCTTAGGATCCCTTCTGCTGCAACCGAGAGAATCTTGAGTGATAATAGCATGTATAGTTATTGTATCAAATTCACCTTTCTCAATGTGATGACTTCAAACATTTAAAATTTAAATATCGTTTTGGGTTGTTGATATATTGTCAGACATTAGATCACTTCCGATGACATTTGACCAATTTCATATGCATGTAATCTAATTGTTGTATATTTAATCATTGTTGTAATATCTGTGTTGAACTGATTATGCTGGCACCACATAATGGGTATGTAATGTTGGATATCAAAGGCATAGAAGATATTAGATATTTTCCATTTCTAGGTAAAGGTAATTAGTAGATGTAGACATGATCAATACAATTTGTTCTAGTTCATGAAGCATGGTGTTGGTATAAGCTCTCACATTTCCTTAAAAAGATTAGTCATATGGTAATAACTATGATTCTGGTAGGAGTGGGAGTCAACCCAAAGGACATCAACAATATTTAAGGTTTGGTATAATACCCATTCACTAACTTGATGAAATATTTTCCATGGGGAGATGGAGATAGAACATAAAATAAATAAAAAATGATATTGATTGGTCATAATACACGAGAATAATGAATTGGCTTGTTTAATAGAGCAATTCCTACATAAAATTATCCAACTATATTTGTTATCACTTTCATGCCCACTTTAATTCCCATCACTGCTACAACCCTCCTCCCACTTTCATGCCCATCACTGGTACAACCCTCCTTCAAATTTAAATAGACCCTATATTACAATTATATGAAATTATGAATATTATACACAATATTCATATATAAAGTGTTCACTTAATTTGATAGAGCTTAGAATCATGTTGTATTGTTGTGTCTCCTTCTTATTTTTAAGAGAAATCAAATGTGGAAAGACAGAATTCAAAGTATGAACATGAAAGACAAATAAATAAGTTGTCATCTTTCAAATTTGTCAACAAATTCACATTAGAATATCTCTATCACAAGAGCTCCTCTTAGGTAATTAACATGTTTATATATATATATATATATATATATTTCAGTAATGTTTCTATACTTTAATAAGATATTGAGAATGGTCTATGATGATGTGTGCATGACAATAAATCACACTAGTGGACTCCCTTGAAGGATGGGTTGGAAGAAGAGGTTGTATACAACACTAAAAACTATGGGAAAGTCCCTCGAGCGTATATAGCATCCAAGTAGGATAAGACAATATGGGAGAGAGCCATAAGGGTTCTAATGTAGTGCACTGTAGCACATGGAATGTCCATAAGTGTCCAGCTTTTGAATGTAGAATCCCAAATATTATGTGCATGATTTAGAATTTAGAATTCAATAGTTTTTAAATTACATTATTTGAATAATGATTTAAAAAATAAATAAAAGATTTATATCCATCTAGATCTCTATTACTAACCAAATAAATAAATAAGATATTTAATAATTGTGAAATTATTTTTAAAATTTTCAAATAATATATTAAACTAGTTCATAGACGGCGTGTCTCACTCCAAATCAGAAGGTTGAAGCTCTAAATGTGGTTTCATAGGCGAGCGTTTATGTAGTAAGATTTGGTGCTCGTTTATTCTGGTTTTCGGTGACCCCAAGAGGTGGGAATTCCATCGGCGACCAATGGTAGTGATTTTTGGGGGAGGGACTGCCCCTTCCCCCTCAATCTAGTCCATGTGAGTTTAGGTAGGTAGCATCCAAATACCACTAAACGAAATGGGAGGAGAGGGTTCAAACCAACAACAGGGAGATGGTGGGAGACGCCCAAGTCAATGCATCCCCAAAATAGATAAGATCTCATCCATGCAAATCAAGTCTGATAATCTATGGGATTGCATTCAATATATGATGGATCACGCTTTGATTGGTAAATTTGTGGGGGTTTCACCATCCAAACAATCCCTGAGCCGGTGTATTAACTTGACATGGAAACCTAGGGGACACTATCATATCCAACTAGGGTCCAAGGGTTTCTTTACAGTTAGATTTCTTAGCCTAGAAGATCACAATCAAATTTTTTATGGAGGTCCTTATTTTTTTTACTTGCCGGGTCTTTCTCTCAAGCCATGGAAGCAAATATTCATCCTGAATAAGGAAGATCTCCCCATCGCCCTAGTTTGGATTCAAATTTATTCCCTTTCGAGAGAATACTGGGACCCTGATATATTGGAGGACATTGGAAATGCCCTGGGAACCTTCATTAAGTTCTTTGAACAAACAAAATCCTGACACTATACCTCGTACGCATAAATTTGCATTTATATGGACATCTCAAAGGAGCTACCATAAGCCATAAACTTGACATGGGATGATCAAGATTGGATGCAACCACTAGACTATGAGGAGATCCATTTCCATTGTAGGCGAGCCATGAGTATGGTCACTTATACTGGGATTGTCCATAGAATCAATCCCAAACCCAACCAAAGCAAAACCTGATGGTGGATGAAGATGGCTTCACTAGAGGTGCAACTCCAAAAAGGGATGGGTGTAAATAGGGATCCCAAATCTTCATAAAAAACCCATGGTTTCTAATTATTTTGACGCCCTAAAATTGTTTTCATATGCCAATCCGATGCAGGAGCCTCCTGAAGAATAGAATCTAACCTTGTTATCAGAAAATTATTAGAAGGCTAAAGGAAACGAGGAGTTAGGAACAAGGGAGATCAAATAGGTAGTGTCTCAATAGGATTTGGAAATGGCAGAGGAGGAAGGTGAATACATGGACATTGAGGAGCTTGATTTGGATGGTATTGAACAGGCATGAAAATACAAGGAGAAGGGGTATGTCCCCAAGCACCAAGTTATCCTTTTGAAGGAAGACATACTCAAGGAAGAATCTATGCAACCTCTTGGGATTGAGCCTAGTCCTCAAAGAGATAACAAGAGGAAGCATGGTGATACAGGAAGGAATCCTAGAAGAAGAAAAAATCAGAAAAGGATCGTCGAAGCAGGACCTGGGTTAGTAGAATTAGGTTTGTACCCTAACATTAGGGAATCCTTGGGCCTATAATCTCCTGGTTTTTAATGAAGATTATAACATGGAATATAAGGGACTCGAACAACCCCTCAAAATTTAGATTTTTAAAGAAAAATATTCAGACGGAAAACCCAACAATCATGTTACTTCAAGAAACAAAATGCTTTGAGGATCAACTCAGAGAAATTGGTAGGAAGGCTTGGCGAGGTTGCAAAGTAATAGGTAATGATGTTCCAGGAATGGCAGGAGGATTAGGCATCCTGTGGAACCCTACACTACAACAAAACATGCAATTTGCGCCTAAAATAGTGCCATAATTTAGAGTATTTTAGTTCATGAATTGGACACCTCTTTCTGAGCTTAACTCAATGTCAAGGTGCATGATCACAACCACGCCATATTTAGTACTAGCTTTGGCGTCAGATTTAGTGCCTGGTTTAGCGTTGGAAAAATTGCTCCGGATGTCAAGCTGGATTTATTGCCGGATTTAGACCTGGATTTAGCGTCGTACCTAGAGCCGTATTTTGCCTCGAATTTAGCTTCCAATGTGGCTTTCATTTTTTATTCCATTTATTCTCCCATTTTTTTATTCTACTGTTACTCCCAGTAATGCTTCCTATTTTGCTTTTGGTATTGTGTCGAAAATAGCTTCTTTTTTGGCTCCCTAAGTAATGCTAAGTTTTGCTTCCATTATGGAGTCCTTTGTTGCTTCCAGTTTTGCTTCAAATTATGCTTCCAATTTTGCTTCCAATTTGGCTTCTGGTTTTTCTCCCAATTTGGCTTCTGGTTTTGCTTCCAATTTGGATTCTGGTTTTGCTTCCAATTTGGATTCCTATTTTTCTTCCTATTTTGCTTCTAATATGGCTTCTATTATTGCTTTTTAAATTGCTTCCTTGCTACCTTAATTGCTTCTGTTTTTTCTTTCTAGATAACACCAAGTTTTGCTTCTAATATTTTGTATGGTTTGCTTCTAGTTTGGCTTCCATTGTTGCTTCCTTTTTTGCTTCCAAAAATGCTTCTTTTTTTTTCTACCATTTATTAATTTAATATGTTTTATTTCAATTTAATTAGTTAAATATATCATGCCTCTTAAATGACTTATATGATTATAGAGTAAGTCATATAGCATTTGAAGATTTTATATGATAACATTTATAAAGAATTGTTAGGGAAATGAACATCCATACAAATTAACAACATCATTATACTTATTAAATCTCCATCAAAATAAAATCTACAATATCCAGTATATATAAAATAACAAGATACATATTATAACATGATCATCATCTATAATTAAAACAAGTGAGTCAAATATCTATAATCTAATTGAATTTGACAACATCCATCCTGAGCAGTAAATTAAAACCATCATACATAATAAATATCCATCCAAAAATCATTGACCACTTTCAATATATATAAATTGACAAGTCAATATTGATAAGATCATCATCATATATAACTAAAACAAGTGAAAGTCAAATATGCCAATAGATCAATAACATTTCAAAATGATACATGTCCAACAACCAACATAAGTCAAAATGATACATCATGTACAAATGATATAAATAAAAATGATAAATTATGTAACTCAAAATGATACAAGTCAAGATGATACATGTCCAAATGATATAAGTCAAAATGATACATGTCAAAATGATAGAACTCAATAATATGGTATTGTAGGTCATGAAAATGATACATATGATAGTAAACATGAAAAGAGGCATCATAATGATATATCATAACTGATCCATGATGCAGTCTATATGACCATGAATGTCACTAGTTGCTACCAGCAACTACCTCATCCTCATCACCACCATCGTGATCATCATCATCATGATCAGCCTCATTGTCCTCTATATCTACGTCATCACCATCATATGCCATCTTTGTATCAAACCCAATGTAATCTAGATCTATATCATGATGATCATCTAGATCTTATGGAAGATCCATGTTCTTCAAAAAAAAAATTACAATGAAAAGTTATTATTTATTTCACGCAATAATTAAATTTTATGTTATATATCTAATATTACAACATATGAAACCAAATGATAATCATATTACATCATATCAAAGTGCACATACCATAATAAAATTTCAAATAATATACAACTAATATGTCATTCCAATGATGTAAAACATGCATCAACTGTAAATTCTATTACATAGCCTAAACCTCAAGAGGAGGAGTTAGACAATTCACTTCTAGGAACACTAAAGGGTACCCTTCCATAATCCTCAAGGATTCAGTAAAAGACACAGTAGCCCTAGTTAGAAGGTTGTATGGGGAGAAGGATGCTTCCCATTTTCAAGAATACTAAGTCTCATTGCTACATATGTTGCTTAAAGAGATACTATCCCCTCACATATTGGGGTTGGGAACCACCTAAACTAGTCTTGGAATTCCATCCAGAGGGATTAGCTACACCTGTTAGAGTAGGCATTGTCCAAGAGGTATGAGGCACCCATACTATATCTTTGGGTGTGTGGGACCAAACACTTGTGGTTGGGTGAGCCTTGTTGTGAGTCTCCTAGGTTGTGTGGGTCATTGTGATGGACCAAGAGTGGTTATCCAATGTTGGCTTGGTGTGTGTCCATGTGATGGACGTGAGACCTTACCTATGTTGTAGAAGTGCCCAAGTCAAGTTGTCAAGTATGCAGGATAGCCCCATGTGTTGGTTGGACCATTGATGATGGTGATAGCCCTTGTTGGTGGATTGAGTGGTTGCTGTAACATCCCCAAAATTTCACAAAAAATTAAAATTTTCTAAGTAGCATTAAATGCTTATATTTGTTATCCGAAAAGTATCGTTAATGATAATTTAGTTCATTTAACATCAGACTAAATGTCTTTTATGACGACACCTACTTCAATGGTCGTTAGGGTTTATTTGCATTACGTCATTTTCATGCAGTGAGCACTATACTTCATCGTAACCATCTTTTAATGTATGAAACTGATTTCATATATGTATTAACTATATTATTACTTGTAAATCTTCATTCTATAGCTACTGCTTTTGGTTCCATGCATTGTCTTTGTTATCTGAAAGTTTGTTTAAGCAAAACAATTACTTTTTAAGATGTCGTTAACATAATTTATAGCTAGATACAGGAATGTGAATTTAATACTTTTCTTCCTTTCAATGAAGTTCCTAAGGGTACCCATGGATTACTTAGCTACTAGCTAGCTAACGCATTGTAATACTCCTTTACAGACTTTGCAGGTGAGCAATGGTACTTCTAGGTTTATACGTTTTTAAGGTCGAGGATTCAAAGTGTATGACTATTTTATCCTGGAATTATTATGTCGGTTACAAATCCTTTAGCATGCATGTGAACTTAAATATTAATGCTTAGACACATTTTTGTTTTATTATTATTGTAATATGATCGAGGTTTATTACATAAACTATTATTTTCCAACACTAAGGTTTTTATGCATGTATCTATTTGATATTAATGTGGGAGGGTCCTAAACCCATGACCACGAATATGAACTTGTATCATAATAAATGATAGTTCTAGGATGAATACGTTTTAACTATACCATAACTATGCAATAAATAATATGTTATTTGTCAACAGATACACGGTGAGGTTATGCCAAAGCTATGGTTTTAAATTTTTGGATGAATGAATTTGTATAAAGGTGAAACTTAGCAATGGCCGAGCCTTAACTATAATCGTGATCCAATATTTCAACGGTAGTGGAATGCAAGGATGGCATGAGTTATAATACTCGACTGCGTTGATGCTTACAACTCTTTAATACACCCTTAGTGGATTTCTTAATGGCACTCTCGTGGCATGGTGGAATGCACTGTTGGAAGGAGTTTGGACCTCGTCAGGGTGTTCTTCTTTAATGCACTTTAGTATGAGATGCGTCATGGAAAGCCCTGTGTTGATGAACCACATGATGGATTGGGTTTTGTGTAAAACCCTAGCTTCGTATTGAATGACTACTGAATAGTTTTAACTCCATTCATTTGCATGCTTTACTGTTTTGGCCGACAGGCTCTTGAGAAAATTGGGGTTTTGAACTTGTATTAACCCTGTCAGGGTTCGATGGTGGATCTCATCCATTCTAGGTTTTCATGGTCTGTAAGCATGTTTGCAAGTTTTAAAGGAGAAGTTCATGGTGTTTCTTCGGTTTAAGGTACCTGAAATTAAAGGTATGCTATCCCTTCCAAAACTTGACAAAGTTCTTGATTTGTAACTTCGTTCTTATTTGTATTAATATTTCTCTTCTTAACTATTTTAACTTGTGGTCGTCTGTTATGTTGTCAAGGTTTGCCTCACGCCAATGTTGGATTTATGGAGACTGCAAGGGAAAATTCTATGGAACTCTACGGCTCTGGTAAGCCCTGGTGATTCCCATGGACACCCTAAAACGTAGCCCTTGACACAATCGTGATGGAGGCCGGTTTGAGTGGTTTCGTCGAGAAGAAAAAATCATTTATAAATTTGGTTTTAACGTTTGTTTGGCCACTGTATGCCTTATGGCAACTATGTAATGAGTTTTATAGGGTATTAAACCCTCGAACTGTAACTCATGTAATTACTGCTTAGGAAAAAGCTTTGGTAATGGAAAATGAAATCTGTAGTTTTCTAAAATGTTAGCGTAAGGAATTTGAAACCCTTTGCGGTTGAGTTCTGAATTAATGTTTTTGTTTTGGTTTACTGGGCATGATCCTACCCTTATAAAACCTGGCATTCAATACAACTTTTAATTTTGAAAAGATAAAGTTTTTGGCATTCGAGGTTTATGTCGAGCTTGAAAGCTTTGTAATTTAATGTCTGACTGTGAACACACAATGATTTAGCAATATGGAATGTATTAGAAAGATCAGGTCTCTACATTAATTTTGTTGTGTATTTAAAATGACATCTTAAATATATTTTTAGTATACTGATTTTTGTATTGGTTAAATGGTTACTGAACTTAGTTTCACAATTGAAACTTGTTATAATTTTGGTTTTGTTTACGCAGATTTTATACTTTGTTCAAACCCTAGCTTCTAGGTTGAATGCGTAAGTTGTAAAAACTGAGGAACCTTAATAAATACTCCTAGTATTTAATGATACTATATAACTTAATATTCTTTGTTGAAGTTATGAATTATTCAGGGTTAAAACCTAGTTAAATCTATTAGGTTGTCTAATGTTATTGATAAGGTATTTTGAATGTTTATACTTTTGCTTATAATGTAGAAAAGATATACCAAACTAAATACGAAACATTACATGCATGAATTCAACGGAGATTGGATGTTAGGTATATTATTAAGGATTTTAAAAGTGTATTCAAGACCTATTTATTTGATTGATTATTTAAAATCTAATCTTAGTGATTCTGGTAGCGTTGCTATTTATAGTTAATAAGGTGTATTAATAAATGTCTTGTAAATCTGCAGTGATTATGTATTTTGCTTTGAGCTTTAAACTATAATTATTTATTCCAAAAACCTATGATACTACCGTATATTATAATCATATAGTGTAGGGTTTGAAACCCGTAATACGTTATAGTTGTTCGTATCTATTATTGTAATTATAATACTTTGATTTGTCTTAATTATATACTTCTTACTTAGAAGGGAATCGATGCTCATATATATGTATTTATAAGATATCGTAGAAGGGATACTTGTAATAATACTAATTAGTATAGAATGTTTAACCTAGATTTGAATATTACAATGAATTCTAGGGTTTTGTATAATGATTCTGAATAATAATGAATTCTGTTGACTGCAATTAAACTCTGTGTTTTAGCTCCTAAAAGACCAAGCATATGTAAAACAAATTTCTATTATAAAATGAAGTGAATGTTCAGTCCTATAGTATGTAGTATATTTTATGGTTTTACAATTAAAATAAGATTACTTAATCTGATCTTTATAAAACAGTTTCTATCTAAAATATTCCAATCCTGCTGATCTATTTATAATTTAACTCCTCTGTATAATTTAACTCCTCTGTACTAGAGTACAACACTTAACTAGTGTGTGGAAAAATACAAGGGAGTATTTCATTCATTCATACTACATTCAAATCAGAAATAAACTATCAAGTTTAAAACAATTTTCAGAAATAGATAACAGTTCAGAATTTAATCATTCAACAAACTAATATGACAGAAATAAATAAGATAACACAATGAAAACCTGTTAACATCAGAGGGTGACAAACATCCAAAGAATCCCATTCCACCTAACCTTCTCCTGAAGACAGCCAAATCACTTGCCTTAGGACCCCCAAGCCTATTCACTGAACCACCAAGACGAAGATGCTATGTGGAGAATTGAATAAATTCCTCTACAACTCAATAGT